>SCLD01099202.1:0-10752 GCA_004367895.1 Oikopleura longicauda | reverse complement strand
TTCACCTCATTCGAATTTTGAATTCGAATAATTCTGTCGTTTATGAAAAGTTACCTTTTTGTCAACGCTAGAGAAAAAAAAATGAGTTTTGAGAAAAAAAATTCCAGAAATGCCTGTCATGTATTTTTTGCTTAATATATAGGCTAAATTCCGTGAAAAAAGTGAGTTTTCGAAAGTTCTCATGAAATCAGTTTGAACCTCATTATGGGGTATTTCGTACTCAAGGATTTCAGTGGTGGTGTGGAATTTTTCGTCACGTGACCCTGTTACGTGATATTTCGTCTCAAACGCCCAAATCTTATTGGTTAGTTTTTCACTGAAATAAGTAAAGATTTGCAGCTTTAATGAATTGAACATTATTATGGGTTAATTGGTATCAAATGAGTTCCGTGGTGATTTCGGATCCTTCGTCACGTGATCCGAACAGAGTCACATGATATTTTTTGTTTAGTGTCCCCAGTTTTTTTGAAAACCATCATTTTTGTCAATTTTTTTTTCAAAATATTCTTTAAAAAAATAGCATTTTCCACGAAATTCAGCCTATTTATGCAGCAAAAATGCATGTTAATGCATCTGGCTTGGTTGCTAAAAATATTTAAGCATGT
The DNA here is from genome assembly GCA_004367895.1 of Oikopleura longicauda. Lineage (NCBI taxonomy): Eukaryota > Metazoa > Chordata > Appendicularia > Copelata > Oikopleuridae > Oikopleura > Oikopleura longicauda. The sequence goes on along the minus strand of SCLD01099202.1, from coordinate 10,147 downwards.
GACAATGGGTTTGAGGTTGATAACACTGGCGCCTGCATTGATATTGACGAATGCACCACTGGAGCACACAACTGTGATGAACACGCAACTTGTATCAATAGGAAGGTTCCAAATAAGTCAATCGGAAAATAAAAATTTGAAAAAATGCATAAATTTCCTTTTTTATGTAATAGTTAATTGAATGGTTATTGCAGTAATAAGACTCTGTTTAAATACAGTATTGAGAGCATCACCGCTTGGTGATGCTCAAGGTCAAGCTCATATTCAAGTTCTATTTTAGAACTTCTAAAGTTACGATTCCTCGTTGGAGGGTTTCGCATAGGCATAAACGCCAATACTTCACTAGTCCAATATGACCGTTATTATTGATCGAAATGACCGATATATTGCCGAAATGGCCGTTATGAACCAAAATTGCCGTTATCGTGGTCAAAAATTACCGTTTTACTTAATCAAAATGACCGTGAAAAACCAAAATGGCCGTGATCCGGGTCAAAAATAGCCGTTAATCTGGTCCATATTGACCATTTTAATTGACTAAAATAACCTTTTTAATGCAAAATTGCCGTAATTCTGGTCCAAACCAAAATGACCGTTATAAACGAAAATGGCCGTTAACTGCTCCAAAACGATCATTATTATTGACCATTTTAATAATCGATTCATGGCCAATATGAATCATATTATATGACCGTTAATTCACCATCATAATACCATTTTATGACCGAAATAGCCCTCAATTGAATCAAAATGTCCAAAAATCAAAACGACCGTTATTTACCAAACTGATCGTTTTTCATTTTTGTATAAATAACGGTCAATTAAAAAAAACGGTCATTTTGGTGCAAAAATAACGGTTATTTATGTCAGCGGTAACTTACCGCCGGTAAGGTTAAGTGAAATGGGGATTCCCGATGATCGTAGTTCGAACCATTGTAAAGTGGAGGATCATTTTCATGCACTTGCAACACTGGATTCTTTGGCATCAGTGGTACTGTTGGTTCTTGTGGAGATCTTGACGAGTGTCTCACATCATGGAATGACTGTCCCGAAACCGCTGAGTGTTCCAATACTGTAGGTTCATACGAATGCAGTTGCGGTACAGGAAGGGTAAAATATTGGTCGGCCAAAAAAGTTATTGAATCTGATACGGATCATTTTTTTGTGATCACTTGATTTATGATCACTTCATTTTGTAATCATTTTCTTTATAATAACTTTATTCTTGATCACTTTACTTTTGTGATCATTTTATTTGTGATAAATTTATTTTTATCAATTTTTTGTAACCACTGTATTTTTATACCTATATTAATGATCCTTTTATTTGTGATCTTTCTATTTGTGATCTTTTTATATTTGATCACTTCATTTTGAATCAATTTTTGTAACCACTTTATTTTGATCAGTTTCTTTGTGATCATTTTATTTTTGATCACTTCATTTATGATCACTTTATATATTCTCACTTTATTTTTATGATCACTATTTTCGTGATCACTCAATTTGTGGTCACTTTTTTGTGATCGATTTATTTGTGATCACTTTATTTTTCACCCCTGACAAGGCTTCGAGTTGAATAGCTTCGTTGGTGTTCAAACTTGCGATAATATCAATGAATGTACTGCTGGTACTGCTGACTGTGACGAGAATGCCGATTGCACTGACACAGAAGGCAGTTTCACTTGTGCCTGTCAAAATGGATATGTTGGTGATGGTCAATCATGCAGTGATATCGATGAATGTGCTGCAGCAACACCTGTATGTCACGATCAAGCCACGTGTGCCAATACTGATGGTGGTTTCAGCTGTAGTTGTAACGGTGGGTTCGATGGTGATGGGCTCGCCGGACGAACCGCTACCGGTTGCGTTGATATCGATGAATGTATGGACGCTGATGCATGTACTGCTAATTCAAACTGTGAAAACTTGGACGGTAGTTTTGCTTGTTCATGTAAAGCAGGTTTTGGTCGGTGTACAAATCTCAACGAATGTGAACTTGGAACTGACACATGTAATGACAATGCTGTTTGTGATGACATCGAAGGATCTTACACCTGTACATGTAATCCGGGCTGGGAAGGTGTTGGTAAAGATCAGGCTCGGGGATATAATCTATATCATATAAATCAATATAATTTCAGTTTTTTTCAATTTTTCATATTTGACCCCTCTAATGACCTTTAATGACCTCTTATGACCTCTTATGACCTCGAATGACCTCGAATGATCTTAAATGACCCTAAATAACCTCTCAAGAGATTAAGTTTTTAATTTTCTCGCGATTGAGCCCCTACGTAACACAAACATCCTAGACTTAACATCCCAAAATTAAGCCACCATTGATTTTTCGGACCCAAATAACCCATAAAAATTTGTTTCCGGCACAATTTTCGAGTATGCCATTTTCTCGGAATTCTATCTAAATATATAGCCAATATCAATATCAATATTGATTCTTCAAAATTTGCGATACCAATATCAATATTGATAATTCGATTAATTTATATCTCTGATCAGGCTGGGGGTATTATTCCCGGTTGTACCGATGTCGACGAATGCGCCAATGAAACCGATACCTGTCACTCTAAAGCCACGTGTACAAATATCGATGGTGGGTTTACATGTGCCTGTAACGGTGATGGGTACACCGGAAACGGTATCAAAAAGAATCAGGGCGGTACCGGTTGTGACGATATTGATGAGTGTGACACTAACAATGGTGGCTGTCACGAAAATGCCAATTGTTCGAATACTGATGGTTCTTTTACATGTGCTTGTAAAAATGGTTTCACTGGTGATGGTTTCGATTGCAGTGATATCAATGAATGTGATGATGCATTATTAAACAACTGTCACGAGAGTGCCACCTGTGCAAATAATGATGGCGGTTTTGAATGCACGTGCAACGCTCCTGGATGGGTCGGTGACGGTGTTACATGCTCTGACCTTGACGAATGTGACATTGGTAGTGACACTTGTGACCCTAATGCTACATGTGTCAACAATCCCGGAAGCTTTGACTGTGAATGCAATGCTGGTTTCATCGCTGTTGCTGGTACCGATGGTGTCTGTGCTGACGTTAATGAATGTGATGACGTCACCTTGAACGACTGTGATGACAACGCCTCATGCTCTAACAGCCCTGGAACATTTTCATGTCAATGTAATTCTGGTTACACTGGTACCGGTACCGAGTGCACTGATATCGATGAATGCTCCGACGCCTGTGCGTGTGACACTGGATACCTTGGTGATGGCTCTGCTGGTAATTGTATCAATGAAAATGAATGCGCCACTGGGAACAACGACTGTGGCGATAACACAGAATGCTCTGATACCGATGGGTCATTTAGCTAGGGTGAATTCCGAGAAAATTCAAAACTTTGATTTTTAAGCCTAAATTGTCATGTTTAATGAAAAATCTGCAAAATGGTAACTAGGGTGAATTCATGGATTTTTACAAACTCATCCTACATATGATTGTTGCAATTTTCCTGAAAATGGCCTTTCCAATAATGACTATTTTCGTGAAAAATTGAAAATTATTCATAGGGTGCATTCTTACAAATCCAAGAATTCACCCTAGTTATCATTTTTGTGATTTTTCATCAAAAATGACAATTTTGGCTTGAAAATGAAAGTTTTAAAATTTCTCGGGATTCACCCTACATATAGCTGTTCATGTTTGGATGGGTTTGAACAAGCAGCTGGTGACTCCAAGAGCTGTGTCGATATCAATGAATGTGAACTTGAGACTGATAATTGTCACAAGTTCGCTGATTGCACCAACACTGACGGTGGCTTTGAGTGCAGTTGCATTAATGGTTACAGTGGTAACGGCGTTAAAATAAACCAGGGCGGTACTGGTTGCGTAGATGTCGATGTAAGAACACTGAAGGTAGCTACAAGTGCAAGTGCAACAACGGCTGGGAGCTCAATGGTGACAGCACTGCCTGTCTTGATGTCAATGAGTGTGACACCGGAGCCATTCTGCCAAATACCTGTAACGAATTTTCGACATGTGTCAACAGTGACGGAAGTTATGAATGTGACTGTAACGAAGGTTTTGGCAGATGTGCTGATCTTGACGAATGTGATCTTGGTACCGACGAATGTGATGATAAAGCTAGGGTGAATTCCGAGAAATTTAGTCATTTTTAAGCCTCAATTGTCATTTATGATGGAAAATCACAAAAATGATAACGAGGGTGAATTCATGGATTTCTACGAACTCACCCTATATATGATTTTCGCGATTTTCCTAAAAATGGCCATTCCGATAATGACTATTTTTGTGAAAAATTATATAGGGTGAGTTTGTAAAAATCCATGAATTCACCCTAGTTATTGTTTTTGTGATTTTCCATAAAAAATCAAAAGGACCACCCCGGGTAGTTTTTTTTTGTTCGATGGACAGCCACTGATTGAAAAATCGTAACCCTTATGATACCGAATACCTAATACCGAATACCTAAACAAGAAAAAAAATTTTCGGGATTTTTTGTGTAGCACCCACTTTTCGCTCTGTAGCATCCACTTTTCGCGCCACTTTTTTTTGTGATTAGATACCGTCATGTGATAAGGTTTCAGAATTTTCAATCAGTGGGTGTCCATCGAACAAAAAAAACTACCCGGGGTGGTCCTTTAGGCTTAAAATGAAAGTTTTCAAATTTCTCGTACTTCACCCTATGATAAAGCCGAGTGCAAAAATACACTCGGAACATATGATTGTGAATGTAACGATGGATACGAAGGTGATGGTCGACAATGTGTCGATACCAACGAGTGTGTCACCGGTGACCACAACTGTGACACCAACGGCATTTGCATCAACAGAGAAGGCAGCTTTATGTGTATTTGTCCTGGTGGATGGACAGGTGATGGAACACAATGCAGTGATATCGATGAATGTACTGATGGTACTGATACATGTGATGCCAATGCTGCTTGTACTAATACTCCTGGTGGGTTCACTTGTGAATGTAACGATGGTTACACCGGTGATGGAGAGACATGTGATAACGTTAATGAATGCGAGTCTGAAGCTAATAACTGTGCTGAATTAGCAAACTGTATCGATACCATCGGGTCATTCAGCTGTTCTTGTCTTGATTGGTACACTGGTGACGGTGTTACATGTGCTGACAAAGATGAATGTGCTTTAAATGAAGATGGGTGTCATCCTAAGGCTGACTGTGCAAATACCGACGGTAGTTTTACCTGTACATGCATCGCAGGGTACGCTGGACCTGGTTTTGAATGCTCAAATGTTGACGAATGTGTTTCCGGTGATAACAACTGTGATGTTAATGCTGATTGCACTGATACCGAAGGCTCTTACACCTGTACCTGCCCCGAGGGCTTCACCGATAAGTAGGGTGAATTCCGAGAAATTTCGAAACTTTCATTTTTAAGCCTAAATTGTCATTTTTGATGAAAAATAAAAAAAAATCATAACGAGGGTGAATTTTTGGATTTTTACGAATTCACCCTATATATGATTTTCAAAAATTTTCACGAAATTAGTCATTATCGGAATGGCCGTTTTCAGGAAAATCGCGAAAATCATATATAGGGTGAATTCATAAAAATCAACGAATTCATCCTAGTTATCATTTTTGTTATTTTTCATCAAAAATGACAATTTAGGCTTCAAAATGAACATTTGGAAATTTCTCGGAATTCACCCTACCGATAAGAATGGCGACGGATCTATATGCAAAGATATCGACGAGTGCGCTGATAAAGAGCTCCATAACTGTCACTGGAAGGCCGTTTGCACTAACATCGATGGAGGGTTTGAGTGCACTTGTGAGCGTGAGGGTTACACTGGTAACGGTGTGAAATGGAGTGAAGGTGGTACTGGCTGTGGTGACATCGACGAGTGTTCCACAGGTAGGGTGCGACACGTGAAACTTTGTTGTAACTTGGTAACTTTTTGACCTAGTTGGAGTCACTTCACTAGGTCCACTGATTCTGACAATATCTTGAGAATTTTGATTTTCGGTCATTTTGACCACTTTTGTCCACTATTTATGGCCAAAAGTGGTCAATTTCAAAAAATTATCAATGATAAATCGAAAAGTATATCAAGAGCTTTAAATATCGGGTTGAATCTGTGTCCGGTTTTGTCCGGTAAAAATGATTTTAGCCAAAAAACTGAAAAAACCCGTTTTTTGAACATAAAATTCACGCTCACGCAAACATGTGGAATTTTCATGAGTTTTAAATTTCACTGTCATGATCAGAATTTAATTCTGCATCTTTTGAGAATAATTTGTCAAGGATTTTAAGACGCATTCTAAGACCACGTGCCGCACCCTATCCACAGGTGATGCCCAATGTTTTGAAAATTCATTCTGTAAGAATACTGATGGGAGCTACAAGTGTAAGTGCAATGATGGATTTGTTAAAAATGACGATGCCACTGCATGCCTAGACGTTGATGAATGTACTGATGGTACTGACACGTGTGATAGCAACAGGGTTCCGAATATTGCAAATTTTGCTTAGTGCTAGTGCCTTATTTTAGTGCTTTAGCACTAAGCACTCAAAAGCACTAAATATAGTGCCTTTTAGCACTTAATAGTGCCCGAAGTGCTTTTTTTAAGAAATATTTTGCCAGGAAAATTATCAGGATTTTTGTAAACGGTCGGTACATTTCCAAGCCTAAAAATAAATTTGGCACTAAAAAAACACTAAAAGGCACTAATTAGTGCTTCCAAAAAAAAAGCACTAGTGCTTTTTCTTAGTGCCACACACTTAGGCACTAAAATTTTAGTGCCTAGACACTAAAGCACTAAGGCACTATTCAGTGCCTAGACACTAAAGCATAAAGGCATTATTTAGTGCCTAGCAATAGTGCTTATTCGTAACTCTGGATAGCAATACTCAAGAGTGTGTGAACTCAGCTGGTGGTTTTACATGTGAATGTAAAGCTGGATTTGGTCGGTGTGCTGATCTTGACGAATGTGCACTTGAGGCTAGGGTGGTTCACGGGTTAAGAGATTTTTTTCTAGGGAATAATGCTGGAGTTTGCTGGAGTCGGGGACTAAAATTAATTATAATTTTGGGTCACTCTCAGTCGATTGTTACCTATGGTGCCTTGTGGTAATTTGCGCTCCATAAGTTATGAGTCATAACTTATGAACATTTCAAAATGGCATGTTGAGCATTACAGAGATAGGGAAAAATCGTAGAAGATCAAAATTTTCGAATTAAAGAAATGCTGTTGGGGATTTTTATATAGTGACTACCTGTGATGATACCTTGTGGAACCAGCTTTAAAATGCACCATTAGGATTTATCCGATCACGTGATTTTATTGTAAAATTTGGCGTTGAAGTTTGTCCGAGAAGACATTAGCGAGATAGGCCGTGAATAACCCTACCCAAAACCTTGCCAATAAGGGTTAAGAACACAATTTGGTGAATTTTGTATAGCAATTTAATCCCGTGTAAAATTGGTATAGTTTTGAGTTTATACCTCTGAATAAAATAAATGCCCTAGCGATTTTTTGTTTTGATTGATAAAAAATCTAGATCTGATTCTCAAAATATTTTATGTCCAGTTATACATGCAAAAACTGTACAAATATACGAAGTTGAGGTTGTTTTCAACTTGTTCAAAACTATCTGAAGAGTAAAATGGTGATTCGTTTAGATCAGTATTGGTAGGGTGAATTCCGAGAAATAAGAAAACTTTCATTTTAAAGCCTAAATTGCTGGGGTGAAATCTGGGATATTTACGAATTCACCCTATATATCATATATAATATATGATTTTTAAAATTTCTCACAAAAAAAATCATTTTCGGAATGGTTCTTTTCAGGAAAATCGCGAAAATCATATATAGGGTGAATTTTCCATCAAAAATGTCAATTAAGGCTTTAAAAGGAAAGTTAAGAGATTTCTCGGAATTCAGCCTAAGTATAGGATGTACTGAGGGAGCCCGGGGTCATCAGCAAATGATCACGTGATCTATATCAAATTGGTCCGACTATCCATGGTTCATTCGAGGTAAAGCAATGGATCCTCACCTGGTCACGTGATTTAGGAAACACCGAATATGATACTTTTTATTGGTAACCAATTCTGTATAGGAGGGTCTAGTGAAACTGCATTTTTTTCCACAAAGGGGACTAGATAAAACCGTTCAAAAATATTCAAAAGGGACTAGGTGAAACCGTACTCCAACCGTATTCGGAACCATTGTACTGTGTACAGTTTCGCCTAGTCCCCATCAAAAACTCGAGTACGGTTTCACCTTGTCCCCTTTGAAATCTGAGTACGGTTTAACCTAGTCTTCTTTGTGGAAAAAGTACAGTATCACCTAGTCCCCCCTGTGGACTAAAAATAGGGTGAATTCCGATAAATTTCAAAATTCTCATTGTTAAGTCTAAATTGTCTTTTTTGATAGAAAATCACAAAAATGATAACTAGGGTGAATTCTTGCATTTTTACGAATTCACCCTATATATGTTTTTCGCGATTTTCCTGAAAATAGCCATTACGATAATGATTATTATATGATACCAGAATTCACCCTAGTTATAATTTTTGTGATTTTCCATAAAAAATGACAATTTAGGCTTTAAAATGAAAGTTTTCAAATTTCTCGGAAAACACCTTAACTATAACGATACTGAAGCTTTAAAATATCAGGGCTTGGGTGAATGGCGCCCTCTATATTTTATATTCGGAGAGGTGTCCTCCTCTTTCTCTCTTATGTGAGCAAGTCCTGATATTAATTCCCTTTATTCTCATTAATATAGTTACTGTATTATTTTTCTGCGGGGAAGAATGGAAATTGATTCGGAAGTTTTACCAAGTGTTGACTGCTCCCAATAAATCCACCTGGCATAAGTTCTGATCAATGAATAGGTGTGATATATTTTACATCGACATTAAGCGTTTTTAAAACACCACTTTTGTACTTTTTAGTACTTTTTAAGCTAAATGAGAATAAAACAGACATGGTAGTCTTACAGAGATCGACCTTGGAAGAAAAACTTGCCCAAAATTCCGAATTTTTGGCAGAAAAATATCCAGATGACGAAAATTTCATGAGATTCATGACCAAAAAATTTCATTTCACCAATTCTACACTTGATTTTACGAATGACGTCACTCATGATTTGAATATGACGTCATTATGTTGGTTTGGCTGCGCATTGGAGGGCGCTGAAGACTAGGGTGAATTCCATGAAATTTCAAAATTTTGATTTTTAACCTAAATTGTCATTTTTGATGGAAAATCACGAAAATGATAACTAGGGTTAATTCATGGATTTTAACAAACTTACCCTTTATATAATTTTCGCGATTTTTTTGAAAATAGCCAATCCGATGAGGACTTTTTTGTGAAAATTTCTAAAAATCATATATAGGGTAATTTCGTAAAAATCCATAAATTCACCCTAGTTATCATTTTTGTGATTTTTCATCAAAAAAGACAATTTAGGCTTGAAAATGAAATTCTTGAAATTTCTGGGAATTCACCCTAGCTGAAGATGTATTAACAGAGATTTTCACACTGTTTAACAAGATAAAGAACTATGTTTATTTCTGTTTAGTTGTAATCGCGCTAATTTTAGTTTGCATTCTACTAAATAAGATTATCAAAACGTTTCTTTGTGCGTCACAAAAAGTCTTTTTGATTTTAAATTATAATTTCTTTCTGTGAACAAAAAACCCACATTTTGGGAATATCGTGGAGCGTCATTTGTGGACAAAAGAACCACACTTATTTTATTAGGAAATTATGAAAATCTTGTTTTGTTAATATCGTTTCTAAAATAATTATAATAACGTTTCCGAGTAAATATTGATGTTTCCAAGTTAACAATGGTGTTTCCAAGTTAATAATTTTTCTAAGTTATGTTTCAAAGTTAACTTTTCCCCAAAAAAAAATGTGTGGTTTTTTTGTCCACAAATGACGCTCCACGACATTCCCATACACATGTGGTTTTCTTGTCCACAAATGACGCTACACGATATTCCCAGGGCTTTGGCTATAATTTTGCCTCAAAAGTGATACACCCCGATGATGATGTCATATGATTTCACTATGTGACCCACAGATAGTCTTACTTTCCTAGTTTCGGATAATCATGGAACAAAAAACCCACATTTTGGGAATATC
>SCLD01099191.1:0-10754 GCA_004367895.1 Oikopleura longicauda | reverse complement strand
GATACCGCCTTTAAATAGGTGTTGCATTCCACAAAGGGCACAAATAAACACAAACATACGTAAGTACTGTGTCATTGATATACAGGAAGTTATGTGCGTGGTGTTTATACGTATGGGGAAACATTATGAGTAAAGGAAAGAGAACTCACGGGAATGAGTAAGCCACCCTATAAATAGTCTCCATTAGATAAGGTATAGCTAAGGGTCAATATCATTCACAATTTTGGTGTCAGTCGGGTCTTTCATTTTTTCTTAATGTTTTCCCACGGGAAGGAAAGGGTTGCAAGGCACAGGCCAGGTTGATCAAAGGATACTCGTATAATACTTAGTATATGATTAGAGAATCTTCGTCGAGCAAAGAGAATTTCGGAAAATGAGCGAGCAAATTATAACCTTTATTTTAGAAATCAACTATAAAATCAAACATCAATCAAACCGACTTTCATCATGATCCGCGTCAGCAGCCATGATGATTTCCAGAAAAGATTCTTCGATAACACTCAATATGCAGAGATAAGATATCAAGCCTTGCCGGTAGAAGACTTCACTATCAGTATGCTAAATCAAATACTGGGAGCATTCGGAGAAAGTCAAATACAAATTTTCCCAGACGACACTCCTGAGAAAGAATTCGTCATGCATGAAATAGAAGCTGCTGTTAAGAAGAACAAATGGGATTACTCTTCAGGTTATTTCTTGGTGGTAGGCGTCGGTCGGGGACAACTGATTCACAGTCTGAATCAAATAGAGCCCATTAACCTAGAGGAACAGGAGGAAAGGGCAAGACAGCTGATCGGACGATATCCACGACTGCTGTGTATCATGGACACAGATATGGTGGAATCGACCCAAACCACTGACAGTGGATTGGAACCCTCAAGTCTAATGAATCCAATGGAGGACCCCGTCCGGGAACCAGCGACGGAAGGACCGTTGTCCGCGCTAACTGACACAGTCGAAGAACTTCAAGAACAATTGGCTAGAGCTAAAGAGTCAAATACAGCCCAGGCTGAACAAATTCGTCAGCAGGGACTTCTGTACCATCAGACTAGAAACGAATACCAGGCATTCAAGCGTCAGATGGCAATTAGTAATGAGCAAGAACAGTACTCTGGTGACGACTCTTATGACCGAGGCACCGAGAACAATTACCGAGATACGACCCTGAGACCATCTGCAATTGTACTCCAAGCTCCCAATAGTTCATTGCATCAGCGACGAGAAGAGAACAGATATATACAATCCCCATCTGTCAATACAGAGTCGTTCAAAATCGAAGACTTAGGCGACCATCTTTCCACTCCTCCGGCTCTGCCAGTAAAGAGAAGGGAGAGACCAGATACGCCGATCCCGAGGCGCAGAAACGTCACTTATGACATTCCGAACAACGAAGCGTATCGACCACCATCTCTGCGGAACCGTGATGCTGACGAATCAGCTAACCAGTCCGGACTCGAACGAATAGATGAGCTGACAAACGTCGAAAATAGGTCATTACTGGAGGAACTGCAACTTGCTCGGAAAACTATCAGTAGGACACAGGAACTTCTAGAATGCAGCCACAATAGAAATGACCAATTGCGGCAGTATCTCTTTAGTTTCGAGCATGAACCGAATCGCCGAAAAAGAAATACGATTAGTCTCATAAGAAGTCATACCACTACTCCTCGAGACGAGTACAATTCATTTAACCCAGCGGATCATGTAACAAGCACAAAATCCCCAACAAAGGAACCACGACGGCTTGAAAGGCATCACGCTCGGCAAGGAGGACTTCCAAAACCTACCATTCAGGAAACGGAAAGTGATGACGAAGACTCCCTAGGTCTGACCAGCTCTGAGGAGGAAGCTCAGCTACCCCCGCAGCGAACCCCGCTGGTTAATGCTCTAACGCCAATACCCACACGAAAAACAAGAACCCGTCAAGAAGAACCACATGATCGACCAAGGCCCTATAAAGCCTGGACACTCAAGATGCTGAACATTCAGAAATATAATCCTGAACGGATGGACATAATCACTCATGTAGAACGTGTAACCAAGATACTGGAAGAGGTCGATGTCACCCCAGAGAGCCAGAAGATCAGATTATTGGTCGCAAGCTTTCCAAGTAGCATGGACCACTTTGAGAAGGCAGTCTCAAACCAGAGCCGCACCAGTTACCGACACTTTAGTCAAGAACTGGTTAAAATAATGGGAAGCAAGGTACGAATAGCATCCCATCGGTTCATGCAGTGTCATCGACAGCGAGGAGAAGACATTTTAAGATTCTTTTTCCGGCTTTGTGACCTTTTTAAGTCATCCAAGGGACTGATGGGTGACGAATGGCAAGATGACCCAGTACATACTAGTCACATTTATACGAAATTGTATGGTAGCCTTTACGAAGGCGAGAAGAGCGAATTGGAGCGGAAATTGGACCGCTACGTTGAGCGTGGCACTCTGACAGTTGCACGTCTCAAGAAGGAGTTAATAGAAATTAACAAAATGGCGAGTAACAAGGTAAGAGGCGAGATACCGACTTCAAACACAGTCATGGCAGTTGAAGCGGTGACAACACCCAAAGAAGAAGAAGAAGTATTGGAGGAAAGATCTAGACAGGTGATCTGTTTCTACTGTTCAAAACCTGGTCATATCAAGGCGGAGTGTTTCAAGAGGCAACGAGATGAACAGAAGAGATGGACAGGGGGTGGCTATCAACGGAACCCAGGGAATTCTGGCTCTCTTTTTCAAAAACCAGGTTACAGAAGCGATAACCAAAAATGGCGCCAAGACTATCGACCACCTTGGAAAAACAACCAAGCAATCGGAGAAAAAAGTACAGATAGGGTTAGACCAGCCGTCGATAGCACCCAAGAGAAAAGAATCAGAAGTCAAGACAAATAAAACTACGTCCACTCTATCGGCACCAAAACTGTTACACATCCATGTTCGCCGAAAAATTACACTCCCCTTACCCGCTTCAACCGACGCCACGATTTGTCAAATCTTGGGAAAACTTTATCTCTCGTCAAAACTGCACACTCCCTTCACTAGAATTCTTTGTGATACGGGTGCCAGTCTTGATTGTGTAAGTTTTTCTTTTTATGAAAAATATTTTCAACAATGCAGCATGCAGCCCTCTGGGAATCAGTTCGCTTTCGACGCCTCCAGCGGACAATTGAAAATCCATGGAGAAATAACCACTGATGTCCTTCTACCAGGTCAAACCGACGATATTAAAATAAGGGCTGCCAAGTTTGCTGTACTAGAACCATTGTCACAAGACATAATTATTGGGTGCAACACACTATCCGGATTGGGATTTCAAGTAAGCGAAAACAAAGTACTATTAAAGAAAATTGCTTTCGATCGATTGAAATCGGAAAGCATAGAGGTAACCAACATAGAGATTGGCATTGAATTAAAAGTGACCAATGCGATCATCACGCTATCACCAGACAATCAGATTATAACAACCTGTACCGCTGAACCAGTTGGACAAATAAAAGCCGATGTCCAACCGGGCTTGTATCCGATGAGGATAGAGGCGAGCGCCGCTGAACAATTCGGTGTGTCGCAAACATTTCAAAGCGATCACCAATTCACCCCATTGCTTCAAATCCAGCGACATGAGTTGCAAGTGTCCTGGAAATTGCATTTTCGTGATGTACTTACGGAGGTACCGGAGAATTTAATATGCGCATTTCTCTCCCCACCCCCAGTGAGACAACAGACAGTCAATAAAATCGAGGCCAAGCGGCCAGGATTAACAGAAGAACAATTTACAAAGATGACGGATAACACAATTCTGCCAAAAGAAAAAATCGACAAATTATTGAGGAAATATGGGCACATATTCGCCAGTAACGACCGGGACCTCGGACGATACTTCAAACCAGTATCATTAAGGCTGAGAGACCCAACAGCCATCCCTCCATACGCCAAGCCTCGAGTGGTACCACATCGACTGAGGCCGTGGTTGGACGAGAAATTGAAAGAAATGGTGGACATGGGTCTTATAACACTTGCAGCAGACAGTCCATTCTGCTCACCGGTACAAATCGTCAAGAAGAAAGAGCCAAATAAGTTCCGGCTGACGATTGATTACAGGCTTCTGAACAAACAATTGATACAAAACCGTTGGCCGATCCCGAGAATAACAGAAGTATTGGAAGAATTAAGTGGATCGAAATTTTACTCTACCATGGACGCAAGGAGTGGCTTCTGGCAACTTCCGCTGAAGGAGGAAAGTCGTCAAATGACATCATTCGCTGCACGGGGACGCATGTACAAGTGGAATTTTCTTCCAATGGGATTGTCTGTGTCGCCAGGAATTTTTCAGTATGCTATGATGGATGTATTGGATGACGAAGTGTACAAATGTGCAATCGTCTACATAGACGATTTGGTAGTTTATAATTCCACAATCGAAGAACACATGGAGGCCTTGGCTAGAATATTCTCAAAATTATGGTCGGCCGGCATAAGACTTCATCCTGGGAAGTCATTTTTCGGACAAACATCAGTAGATTTCCTAGGGTACACCGTTTCTCAAGAGGGATATATACCACTCCAGTCGAAAGTTAAATCCATTCTTCAAATGGACAGACCGACATCTAGAACCAGCCTCAAATCGTTCATTGGATCACTTGCGTTCTACACCACGAGCTTACCAATGCTTCAAGTTATCCTTGGACCTTTACATGAAATATCAGGTACAAAGAAGGCTTTTGTCTGGACCAATCGTCAGGAAGAGGCTTACAACGAGGCTAAACAAATATTAGCCTCAGTTGGACCACTCGCTCTGCCAAACAAAACCAAGGAATTACCTTTGTTTTTAACAACAGATGCGTCTTCAACGGGATACGGATCGATCTTGACTGAACAACAAGCCAATGGAACCGAAAAACCACTTGGTTATTACTCAGGATCATTCCGAGATGCTCAGTTGAATTGGCCAATCAGAGAGCAAGAACTTTATAGTTTCTATGCGGCACTGATTTTCTTCTACCCACAACTCATGTCTAGAACTTTTTGTTGGAGAACGGACAACAAAGCTCTCTCAACCCTGACAACTAACACTGATATCAAATTCAAGGCCAGTGGGGTCCCAAACCCTCGGGTGATACGATGGTTGGAGTATATTATCCAATTCGATTTCAATATTGAGCTTGTAAAAGGAGATTCGGCACAGATGGGACTCACCGATTGTCTGTCTAGATTTAAGATCAAATCCGAGGAAGAGAAGTCAAATCCTAGAGTACTTGCACTGGTTACCAAAGAATTGGTGAAATTGCCGTATTTTACGACCACAGGATGCACCTTTTCCGACTTCATCACTGCTCAAATGAAAGATCAAGATCTTATGAATAAAACGGGAGTCTGGGCAAGGTACGCTAAAGGGCGTAGAAAAGCAAGATTTCGAGTGAATGCCGATGGAATCCGAGAAATAGCTCGACACAAATCTGACGATTTTCGAGCAATGGTACCCAAACGATTAATCCCAGCAATACTGGACTTCCATCATGTAAAATCCCATGATAGCGGTCCAAAGATGAGAGCGGAGATCATTAAAACCATGTTCATTCCAAAACTACAAGAAAACATGCGCAAATACCTAAACTCTTGTGTCAAATGCGTCTCGGTGAACAGTCGGCCAAGTACTGGCCGTCAACCACTTAAAACATCAACGAGTCGGCATCCCTGGTCAACGGTCCAAATGGATTTAGCCGGACCAATGGAAAAGACCTTGGCTGGAAATCAATACATACTAGGCATGATCTGCGATAATACCGGTTGGTTGGAGTTGAGGCCAATCAAAGACAAACAGGCTTCTACGGTCTTGGAAGCCGTAAATGACATTATAATATCTCGAGGACCTCCACTGTGTTGTCAAACAGACAATGGTCTTGAGTTCACCAATCAAAAATTACAACACTATTTCTCAAGTCTTGGAATATATTGGCAACGGATAACCCCATATAAACCTACCTCAAACGGCAGAATTGAACAAGCAAATAAGAAAGTAAAACAACAACTAAGGTTATTGGAAGTGCCGCCCTTGATGTGGGACGCCTATCTAGGGCATGTACAACTAGCAATAAACCTTTCCCGTCGAACTGGAGGCCACTCAAGTTGGCAACTAATGCATGGCTGGTTACTTCACAAGCCGGGATTCTTCAAAAATGAATTCGATGAACAAGCTCAGCAGAGTTACCGTCATTCTGAGGATGACTGGGCTAAAAATCAAATCACGAAAATGGCCAGATTAATCGCCGACCGATTCCTGGCTCGGGAGAAAAAGAAGAGGGCCGAATTGGAACAGTTGGCCCCGCCACCAGAAAAATTGAAGGAAGGAGCTCGCGTTTTAGTTCATTTCCCTTATATAAAGAGAAGTAAACTATTTTCACCTTGGAAAGGCATATACCGTATTGTCGAAATTCTCGACAAAAATTGTTACGTCGTTCGCGAAGAAACCGAAGAACGGAAGAAATTTATAGTCGATAGACGACGAATTCGTCTCCTTGGGCCAAAACTAGGATTAGAAGACCTAGAGATTATGGAACCTTCAGAAGAGAATGTTGCAGAGGACGCCACTGAAGAAGCTCCTTTGGCACCTGAATTACAAGAGGATTCAAACGAACAAGAAATAGAATCCGTCCATACTCGAACAGGTCCAGAGTTCTCCCCTATACGTTTTCCAGTAGAAGACGTGCCCCAGAAGAACAATGAAAACGACTCGATAGGGCAATTACAAATCACCGATGACAAGGAGAGGTCCCAATACTCTCAGAGGAAATTGCTGACCAAGCAGCAAAGGATCAGGGTCTGCTATATGAATCCACAGGACAGGATTGTCAAATCGAATTTGAAATCCCAGATAAAACATTAATACATCACGAGGATGATAGACCGAAGAGAAAAGCAGCGTTGGATGGAAGACGAAAAATCAAACGTTGGACAAAGGAACTACTACATTAAATATTATTGACTGCAAACAAACATTCCATTAACGGTTGAGTCACATACCACATAATCAATTAAGATATTTTCTAGAATGAACTCTCGAAATCGTCGGCCAATTCGCCGTCATCGTGCTAGACAGACCCATAGTCATCGATCCATCAGAAAACGAATCATGGAAAAATTGGCTCGATATAGTCACTGCTCGTCACCAGACGAGACCTTCATCCTGCTGAAAACGATACAACGTATAGATATATTAGAACATGCTAGGGAAGTTGCAGAAGAACAAGTCAGAATACTTCTTTTAAAGAACCTCGAAACCGAAGCCAACTCGAATACCGACTAATTAAACACATTCTCGGTTAAATCAAGTAATTGTAAACAGTTTTATATTTAGAATGAAATTCAAGAGTATCGAGAACATCGAGGCTACTAATGAGAGCTTGAGAAACCGAACATATACACTTATTGGGCTCCAAGCAGAGGAAATTCCGATTAAGATGCAGCCAGCCATTCAAGATTTCTTGGAAAAAGACATCATTAAGATACGGAATTTCTTCCCAGGGGATTTAGACCATACTATTGAGCTCTTTAACCAAGTTCATGGAATAGAAGGAAATGGAGGAAAAATGAATGTCCTTCTTCTGGCCGTACAGGGAGGGGCAACGATAGGCAGTGATTTTCTACAATATCAAGAAGATTCAATTGAAGACTGGTTCAAGTCTAAACAAATGAAAGCTAGGGAAGTGATGCAATCAGAGGCAATCAATCGGCCTATACTCTGTCTTGCTGAACTATGTCCTTATCAAACCAACATAAGGAACGATAGTGAAGTTGTGGCCAAATCAGAATTTTTAGAATCCGTTTTGAATGACATCAAGCCTCTTATGGAGCGTCTGGTCATGAATAATGCTCATTATCAAAAATTAATTGACGAAACTGCTAATGATATCTTTAGACTACTCTATCAAACACACGAGTAGCTCCCCGAGGAAATATAACCTGAAGTTTTTTTTTTAGATTGATGCACAGGAATATGAATGACAGTAATAGTCAATTCTCAAATGCCACCCAATACTGGGTGATACAAGCTCCTCTGGCTGGCGTGTTTACCATGGGCGGGCTACTTACTATTGCAATGGTTGCTATCATTCTCATGATAATAGTGATCTGTAACTGTGATAGTTGCCCAGGACCAATCACCCAGCGTTATCGATGCTACTCAACCACTTCCGAAAGGGGATCGTCAAATTTTGATTCAATCGAATCTAGTTCAGTCACGCTCGAAACCGGATCGGTCAATCAACAAAGTGACGTCAAGTATGAAACAGGTCCGAATCAAAACAGAGTGTCTGCAATTAATGGAGATGTCATTGATATCATCGATTATGCTCCCGCTCGTCGACCCTCAACGTTTGTCTAACCACGATCAGAACAATGGAAGTCCATCAGTAAACCATCATTTATGAACTCCATCGATACCTGATTGTTCTTCTCGAATATTAGTAATGTGCTAACTGTACCAACATCTCTGACAGATTCCTATATCTAGAGAGAAGATACATGAGTAACCAGTAACCATATCAAAATTGAATATTTAAGAATGTCATCCACACTTTCGTATAACAAAAATATACACATTTTCGCGAAACACTTGGAAGCATTACGGTTCAGTTTCCCAGAAATTAAATTACGAACACTTAATATCTACGATGTACTCATGACGGAGGAAAGAGAACTGAGCAGCATGCAACACCCAATACGAAGATCACAACTTAAGATACTACGAACGAAGAAGGGTGAAATCCTAAGTGCCATGATCTACCTCGCAGTAACGCTCCCGGAAGTTGCAAATAAAAGTATACCTTGGAAAAGTATCGAAAACAAGAACTTAGGACAGAGAATGAAGGTGCAGATCTCTAATCATGCCAATAAAACTTTACTCATGGTGCCGCCGAAATATTCTACTAAAAGTATCACGCAGTACCTAGTCGACACCTATGTTGGTGAAGATGAAGCGCCAATTCGGTTTAGGAAAAAATGGATAACAATTCCGGACCCATGGGCTGAAATCGAAATTCAAACACCAATACCCAGAGATAATGAGCTCGATTCACTCGAAATATTAGGAAAATAACTATCTTCTGAAATTCTTGTCGCCATTTGTTTCGTTTCAACGTAGTCCATCAAGGGTCGAATTCAGATTGTCACGGACCATCACCTCGGAACCGGAGCAGAAAGTTTTCTCCTCTTTTGACCATAAAGGCGCTAGAGTAGTCCTGCGCTGCTGGCAGTAGAGTGATATCGCTACAAACCAGAAGAGTATAACCGATTCATTCATCGAAATGGCGAGAAAAGAGAATTATAATGGATATGAACGATTGCTCAATGAGGAGTCGGATGTAGAGAAAGGAAAAAGCTGGTCTTGGAAACAATTATTTCCGGAGAAATCCAATAATACACCGAAATCGAAGCCAATTGGACATTTCTTTGTATTCCGTACTAAAAAGAATCCTGACTTCATCATCAAGGCACGACTAGAGAGGGTCACATTTGACCCAATCGACATATACAGTGGGCCCCAAGATGTTGAAGATATTCTCGAAATCCTACGATTCACAGATAGATCTCTCTTTCCAATAAAACAAGGAAGCCAGGAGAAAAAGATCGTTCGAATAAAGGTCCCAGAACATTGGCCAAAAAAGAAATTGGTCAAATATGTGGATGGACTTTTTAGGGATGATATAATTATGGAATTTGAGATCACCGGCATGGGACAAGATTTGGTTGACATCAAAATTACCATAGGAAAGAAATGTGGTAGCTTTTCACGCCAAATATATGGACTCTGACTTATCAAATGAAAAAAATATTCTGTTCTTCAGTGAGACTTATTTTATTTTGCTGCAAAAAGCCACATAACCAATTATGAACAACATAGGACTTGCAAATATTTTCAGAATGTCTACTGTGGTTCCATGGGATAAACTTAATCGTTTCGGTGGGGTTTTCACGAGTGAAATACGAACTTCGCGAAATTCCAAAAACAAACCGGAGAAGAGAATTGTTCTGCCTAACGAGACAAATATGAACATTGGAAGACCACGCCCCCGTCGAAATCCGGTCAAATCCTCACAAGCCAAACAGCGGTTGATTTATCAACAACTTTTTGCAACTCATGTCACAAACTGATACTTGATTAATTCCTGTTCTCATGACAAGAGAAATCATCAAGGATTACTTTGAATATAACGAATTGATTTAGATATGACATGCAAGGGCGAGTCAGCATATGAGATCCAATGCCACCGACATGAAAGAAATGACTCAACGACCGACCATGGCTCTTCCCAAAATGTATCTTCATAACTTTTCTTTCGCTCGCCGAAATTCTTTCGGTCACGTGGTTTTTCCAGTTAAAATTTCCGGTGGTTTCTAGGAAATAAGCTTTAACTTATTAGTAATATAAATGTATCTTGATTCTATTGATTCTATTGGCATGATTCTTCTTATAATGACCACAAAATGTATCACCACTAAATGTTTTTGTATGATTGCAGTCCCCTTCTTATCTACCGCCAGTTGTAACCCAAACGTATCTACACTGTGAGTTGTATCTGCATCCTCTTTATGTGTGTTTAAGATAATAAACTACTAAATGATCGGCTTCCGTGAGTATGTGTTTGATCTGGATTCAAATCAATTATTAGAGTCACTAGTTTGGCAATCAACTCTAACACTCGACCCACATTTGCTTGAAGTATATTCCGCCATTCAAGAGATGACCGGAATAATACGAGCCGATC
>SCLD01099180.1:0-10756 GCA_004367895.1 Oikopleura longicauda | reverse complement strand
CTCGTCGCTTTGCCACTCTACTTAACCCGTATGCGGCCCTCAAATACGTTACAAACTTTGAAATATCGGTGTCAGCTCCCGCTGGGAGTTCCACGTAAATTTCCGTTCTATTACTTTTTACCAGACTAGCGTTAATTAACCAGGCATCCTCTTTGCCTACGTTGAGTCTTTTCAGTCTTTCTAGGTCTCTTATATAACTTTCTACGTAACGGCTACTTTCGTCCGAGTCCAGACTTTTTCGCCATACCGGAATCGATGCCGTTGCATCCAATTTTATTTCCGGTTTCGTGCTGGTTCCGGCTAAGATTTTAACTTCTCTAGGTTCAATTTTAGACTCCCTTGGCCCTAGTTTTTGTTCTTCCACCCCTTCATTTAACATAGATCGGCTTATATCAAACGAAATTTGACTGTTAAGCTGGGTTTCAGAGTTTTCTATACCACTTAAATCGGCTATTGTTGACATATCAAAATGATCCCCGGCATTTTCATCTATTAACAAACTATTCTCAAGTTTAACCTCATTCGACATTCCTTCTTCTTCACGGTCAATTTCGTCAACCGTTTCCAAAATACTTTGTTCTAACGTTTGACCTAGTTCCGTTTTTATTGGCCGTGATTGTAATTTAAATGATAAATCAGATTCGTTTAACTCTGTTTGAGTCCTCTCAGACAGTGTTCTTATGTCTGCGGCGTTACCGCCTCTGACGTTACGAAAGTCTGAAACGTTAAGATTGAAAAACTCAACGAATTCACTTAATTTTCCCTTTTCTATATATATATCAACAAATTTAAAATAATGTCTAATGTACCAGACTTTTTCCGGCTCGTTTTGAAAATTCGCGTGTCTGGATAATATTTTACCCTTTTTGAGCAACCTATCGTACACTTGTGCGACTTTTTTGTCGCTTAGTTTTTCTGGATTTACCTGTAAGTATAGAAGCTCGGAAGTACTTACCTTACCTTTGCTCATTCCATTTTACCGCGTGGTTCGAATTTTCAGTCACCAGTTGAGACGAGACGGAGTAGTCTTTATACACTTGATTTATTGTTACTCTTTAATACAGTTGAATGTCTGTTTCCCGGCCCTCAACTGAGGACCAACAGTTACTTATATAGTTACTGGCGGCGAGGCGCCAGTACTATTAGAAGCAGAAACACATAGATACAATGACATCATAAGAGAGCGAACCGGAGTGAACTCTACCCCTCAACTCTCCCCTCTCTTTAAACGACGTCTCAGCAAGTTCGATTCGTTTTTTAAGTTCGCTTGATCACGAATCGTGATCAAACTTTTCATAGTTTTTTTTGTGAGATTTTTATAGTAGTTTTTACACGAAAATAAGATGAATTTTCCTTGAAAATTCTTAAAACACAAAGATATTCAAATGCAGTTTACGTGAATCCGAGAGTATTTTTATTCCGAGAAATTTGGGTCCGTATTATTTTCATCTGTGGATCCCTCGCTTAACCACCACTTATTTCTACGGATTTTCGGTAATAAGTTATCTATCCCCGAGAGCGAAGAGTCGGGACAGTGTAAACAGAATATTGGGAGGTCGCAAACTAATAAGTAAAGCGAACCTTTTTCAACGATTATTATCGGACAAACCTGACAAACCATATTGTGGTGATGAGCCGGTATCCCGTCCGCACTACGCTTTGAGTTGTCCAGAATAACAATTATCTCTGGTAACCCCTGAAACATATTGCGGATCAACCGTGATCTCTTTTCTACCTTTTGAATCCTGCTAAGCGAATTCGTTTCGACGACCGCATACCCCTTTTTTGTAAATTTTAACTTAGTTTCATAAGTTATTCCCGTTAATTCTGGGTACAATCTCCGAGGTCTATCCTCAGAATCGCTCTTTATCGGAGTTACCTTAAAAATATTACCATCACCCGTGAAATGTGGTTTGAGTGGTTCGAGATCCCACATTAAGCTGTCGAGGTCCTCTAGTACGTATGACATATTCCGATTACCTTCCATACGTAAACTAGGCTTAGTAAAAATTGTATTTCTGAAAAGGTAAAAGGTTGTGAAGACGGGTTTATGAACTCCGTATTCGACCACGTCTTCGAGCTCCTCCGGGAGCGTTATTTTGGTCTGTTGGGTGAAAAAGGAGTAGTTGTGAATGTATTTAAATGGTCCCGTTCTATGTTTCGAATTATATGTTGCCATTCTGGCATTGTATATTAGTAGGCCATGGTGCAAAATGAACGGAAGTTTTGGGCTACTCGGATTCACAAATTTTTTAAGGTTTAGCATGATGCATAGAAGTTCCCCTAACGTTTTCACGTTAAGCATTGTTACGATAATTAAATCAACCTCTCTTTGTTGAAGAGTGTTTGAAGATCCATTTTTTAAAAATTCAGTGGCGGCCTCGAGCTCATCGGGAGAATCCGAACTGAATAGAATGTTCGCTAGGTCGAATAAGTCTGGATAATCCTGATCAGCGTCGAAATAATCCGACATATTATGTGGGTACAAAATAGTAGGGAGGAACATATCACGCAACCACCTAGTGGCCAATTGCTCATAGTTAATAACGCAGTCAGTAGGTGGTGCTATTACACTAGTGATGTCGTTCATTGGAATTTTTGCATAGTAAGAGTATGACATGAATTTTAACCTTTTTAGCCAGTCTGGATCCAACGGCATATCGGATACCGTAGCTTCAGGCGGACCTTCTCCGATTAGGTTGCTTGTCCAGTTTGTATTGTTTTTTTTGTATTCCTTGTTTTTGAATTCCATTCTTCCTTAAAATTGAGTCAATTTTTTATTGATATTTACATAGTTATTTTACACAACGCATTATACAGCTTACCGAACTGGATACGGGTTTTTTCTTAACTTATTTTAACATGCAATTACACAAATTTATATTTTGGCTTATGACTCATAAGCTATGATTATTTAAACCTTCGTTTAAATCTGCGCCATCCCTGTACCCCGCGATTTAGTCTTTTATATCTATTTACGAAGTTGTTGACTTCCCAGAGCAATTTATGCCATTTAGCCAGTTCAATTTCTGACAAACAAAATATACTTAACGGATGGTCCATTAAATCGGTTCCTAGATTAGAACCGATTTCGTTTGCTAATTGTAGATTTCGGCTCATGAGATTCCCTGAGTTCATTCCAAGGGACAACTTGTGGCAGTTGTCAGTGCATAATTGAAGCTGGATTTTGGCTATTATATCGAGGCCAGGGTCCATGGCGCTCTTACGCTTAAAAATGAAGTCAAGGCCTTAGCTTAAGTCTCTCTCTGACTTATAAGCTCATTAAAAATATCTGCCACGTAGCGCGTTACTTATTTTAAAAATACGAAAATGATACAAGCTGTATATACACAATGATTCCTACAGAGACTAACGCGAAACTGAGATCGCCAGAAGCAAAAGAATTTTCACGAATCCACTGTTACGTTTTTTCACGTGAGTTTAATTTTGATAGTTATCGTTTATATAATACTGGTTTTTCGGTGAGTCATACCTATGACTCCCCCATTTTTTTCCATTTTTTTTGGTTTTTCCTATTTTAAAATATTTCACCGGCTTCAAGCAACAACTACACCAGCTTGTAACCCACCGATACCCCTTTTTTAACACTAATTTAACAAAAATTATGAGCAACGTTATTCCTATAAGTGCCGAAAAAATCGCACTTGTGGTTTTTAACCGCAGTAAATTATTTTTCTGGACCACTCTATCTAACAGATCGAAACCACTTGACTCAAGGTCCGCGATTTCATGTTTACGGTTTTTTAAGCCGTCCACGCTTATCTTTTTGATTCTTATTTCCGAACTTTTTACCTCTACGTCTTCCGTGATTTCCAGATTAAAGCTTCTACCGCCGCAGCTGAAACTTTTTTTGACGTCACCCACTGGTATGAAGCATACCTTATCGCATCCCGAAATCGCATTTTTATTATTAAATACCCCTAAATTACCCCCTCGTGTAATTGGTACAAAGTCATGTGAACTAATTGTATATCCGTCTTCGCCTATGGCTGTTGTGACGCATCCATAGTTTGACGAGAACAAACTTATTCCGCAATAGTTTTGAATTCTAATGTTGTCCCTTTGTCGAACCGATTTAATGCATTCTGCATTTCTCATTTCTAAGTTTGAGAAATCGCATATAAATCCAGATTTCAGATGTGTCTTAACACATGTTTCTTTTTTAAACAGTAAAATATCGTCTAGATATTCAAAAATGATTTCCGGAATGCCCCGTAGTGTAACGAAATGATACGTTTTGATTATTTCGCGTTTTGACCTTTTTGAGAGTATTTCTCCGAACAATTCACTTAGGGCGTTTTTTAGTTTTTCGTTGTCTTGAGTTTGGTCATTTGACCCTTGAACGGGCTTATTTTCTGCCGCTTTCAGTTCTGTAACGTTCACTGAGCTATCGATTAGACTACTTTTATAGGGTACCCCTATTGTTATTATTTCTTTAGATGTATACGTTTCGGCTACGGGAATTTTAAAACTAAATATGAATCTCACGTCCACAAACCCTATTTCTATTTTTGGACTTACTATTTCGCAGCTAAATAGTGATCTTAAGAGCATGTCGTTTGCGCAAACTACTGATGTAGTTACAGATGAGCATAGTTTATGCAATATGACATGTGACACAGCATCTGGTACCACTCCTCTACTGCACTCTCTAAGCATCGTCTCCGCTTTTTTTTCTAATCTAAGTTGGGCATTTTGGAGATGATTCAGCACGACCGTTTCGGTAATCTGTCCCGTTATCGAACATATTCGATTTTCGAGGCCTTCTCTCTCTTTCGTGTCCGCCTCGAGTTTTAAAATTATATTGGAATTTTTTTCAAGTGCAGCTTTCACAACGGTTAGGTCACTCTTTTCGACGTCTCTTATGTCTTGGACACTAGAATCTATGTAGCTGGAACTAAAGATCCAACCGTGGGTGAGGTAGTTCCAATTGGAACGCCTCACCCTGGTCCCCCTGACCTTTTTTGACTGTCTCTCGACTCCTAATGACCTTTTACGACGCCCTCCTCTGTACCCTGGTAAAATTCGTCCCCTGGACCCGTTCGAATGGGGACCACTATAAATTACTTTCCCATTTTTGGTCGCTTTTATTAGCGCCATACAGTAATTCCTAATTCTGGAGTTCAGAATGTCCCCGTGTCCCATGCGGTATTTCGTATTCGGATTATTTTTGATGTGGTTATTTACTGCAAAAACGGCTCTGCCCATTTCGATTGGGCATTTCTTATCATTTAATTTTGCGACTCTAGAACAACATACTCCTATCCCATTGTCTACGGAGCATGTATTATTCATGGATCCTAATGATACATCGTAGCACGGAATTAATTTGTGATATCGACTATCAGTTTTAGAATCTTCTGATACTGGAAAAAATTCACATTTAACTCCGTCGATGTCGCACTCATTTATATTTAGTCCTAAACTCACACTCGTTACCTTATCTATGCTTACTCCTTCGATCCCCTTATTAAATTCCGGTTCATTTTGACCTAAACCAAACTCATCTAATTCTTCCGAGATTTTTCCTCGGAATGTACTATAACTATTGTTTAGGGTTCTTTTGAACACTTCTTCATTTGCATTCAATGCTGAGCAACCATCCTTATTGGCTATTTCGACTGTTGGTAAGTTTAATCTAAGACTCACTTTGCCTTTGGCCACCCCGTGGACTAACACTAGGTTGGTGTTTTTTTTAAACAAAAGGCCTACATCTGGGTATATTTCTATGTCATTATTTTGTTCATTACCTATTTCCCCCAGTACCCAGTTTATAAGCAGTATTATTCTCATTTTAAACTTACCAATGTGTGGCTTATTATATATATAGGTTATTATTTAATTCAAAAATTTATTTCGACAGTTTTTTTTTGTTTTTTTTACACTATTTTTTTTTTACAACAAAAATTATTCTTGGTTTAGTTTCTCTCTATCGCCTCTGTTTCTTAATGCCATGTGGTGGCGTGATGACCTATTATTTTGTCTATTTGCATTTATTTTATGTGGACCTTTTTTTGGTTTATTTCCCAATTTTGAACTATTTGGTTTACGCGTAACATCCGTTTTTTTACTTTTTAAAGTTTCCTTAGAACCCAGTTTTTGGTCGAACGATTCGTGGCCTTTTCCCTCGTTCGAAACTGGCTCTCGATCTCTTTCGTTCGTTCCCGATGTTAATGCTTCAAAGTCTAAATTGTCCGATTTTAGTCTAAAGTCACTGACTTTTTTCAGAAATCTAATATGCATTCGCCTTTTTCTAGGTTGAAATCCGATGTCTACTACTATTTCTTTTAAGAGAACACAGTTAGTGAATGGTATTTTATCCGTTATTTTCCAGATATTATCTGTCCAGGGACGGAAGAGTTTCTTCCGGTACCCCTTTCCCGGCAAATTTCTAATTCTTACTTTTTGACCAACTTTAAAATTATGGTTTATTGGCTGAATTGTCCCTAGTTTATCTCTTTTTCTATGAATCATTGAGTCGATTTCATTTCTTATCCTTAGTGTCTCTTGGTATAAAAATTTTAGACCCTTTTTAATTGTGAATGCTCGCGTAGCTGATAAATCCGGTAATTGAAATACCCAGGGATTATACCTCGAAAACATTGCCTCAAACGCTGTTATGTATTCTCTCCCTTCCCTTTTTTGTAAATTTAGTTTATACGCTATGACACTTAACTGCAGATTTAAATATTCCAAATCCCCTAATTCTAGCCCATAAATCTTCGATTGGTCAGAAAATCTTTTAATACTGTATTCTGCTAAACAGTTCCCGGTCGAATTCATAACTGAGCTATTGGACACCTGTATTCCGAATACGGTATAAAATTCTATTAGTTCCACGCTGTTCAAATTTTTTGCGTTGTCGCATAGAATGCATACTGGTAGTCCGAATAAACAGAATATGCTTGTGAGTTCGTGCATAATATCCCTCGATCTAGTGCCCTTTAAAGCTTTTAAGATTACAAAATGACTAAAATTGTCCACCACACACAGTATCGGGACCTCCCCTATTGCTGTTAAATCTATGCTTACAATATCAAATGGTCCGATTGGTTTTCCCACTGACCGTGAGCTGGTCAAGCTTTTTTGGACATTTTGTGCAGGATTGCATTTATTGCACCCCTGAACAACATTTAGTATGTTTCTATATTTTCCTGGG
Source organism: Oikopleura longicauda (assembly GCA_004367895.1). Taxonomy (NCBI): domain Eukaryota; kingdom Metazoa; phylum Chordata; class Appendicularia; order Copelata; family Oikopleuridae; genus Oikopleura; species Oikopleura longicauda. The sequence continues at coordinate 3,576 of SCLD01099180.1, read as the reverse complement.
ACCAGAACACCTAACTCATTTATAACTTGAACCATTTTTCGGGGTGATCCATGATCGTTTTCATGGATCACCTTGACTATTTTTTCGGCGTAAAATCTAGGAACTGTTAACATTTCACCCTTACTTGTAACACTGTAAAGCGTACCCTCTTTGACTTTAAACTTATCCCCTGGATCGTTTATTTTTGCTCTGCAAAATTTTGACTCTAGCTGAGCGAGTTTTATCATGTTTCTTATTTGTGAAGCGTTAAGTCCTACGTTAAACCTTTGTGTCAGTTTTTCTAGCTCACCGGATGTACTTCCGGTCTCTTTTGTCAACGAGTACACCGGAATATCAACGTATTCGTCAGAATTTCCCATCAACGCTTTAACTTTTAGTAAAACGTCTTTGGACGTTTTTCCCAGAACGAAATGAGATTTTTCTCCTAGTTTATATTCGTTTCTCGATAGATAATCCGCTAATAAGAATTCTGGACTTTGACCACCAATCAAAACTACGTTATAGAAAAATGTTGATATGTAGAATAATGACCTTAAAGCCGGCAGTTTACTGCCAACCTCTATTTCTCCTGTCCTTAGTTTCAGCAGCCAATAAACTGCTGCACAATCTGTTTCTATGGTGAAGAACACGTCCGAAATAATATGTTCAAAGTATTCTAATGCCAATTTTATTGCGAACAGCTCCTTTGAGCTTATAGCCCATAAGCTTTGGGACTTATTTAATTTTTTCGAGAAAGTGCTTATAATCTTTCTTTCACCCTTATCTATTTGTATAAGTAAACCCGCTACCCCCATTTCGCATGCATCCGTTTGCACTACAAACGGAAGGTTGTAGTCGGCTTTGGTCAGTAAAATGACCTCGCACAAAGCTTCTCGCAAAACTGGCCACAATTTATTTACTATCTTTTGGTCATAAACAGCTTTCTCACCCGTGATTCGATATAATTCAGCTGTTTTTGCCGAAAAATTCCTCACATGATTTCTATAGTAGTTGATGCTCGCTAACCCACTTAGTAAACGTTTTTTATCAGTTGGAGTTTCTGAATTCCTAAGTGCTAAAATACGACCTTCGTCCGGTGTCCGCCCCGTTTTATTCACATTAAATCCAAAAGCTTGAATTTTCGTATTAAACAGTCTTATCTTTTTAATTCCCAACTTCATGTTATAGTGAACTAGTCTATCGAAAATTACCTCTAGGATCCTAAGACCGTCTTCAACCTTGTTAAACGGAGCGTAGGTATCGTCGATATAATTGAAACACACTTCACGAAGGTCCCCTATGATAAGGCTCTGAACAGCATGACTAAAAACGCTTCCCGAATTCTTACCCCCCATCGGACAATATACCCAACAGTAGGTTTCATAGCATTGGGGGCACTGGAAGGTGAACCACTTGTACTGGTCTTTCGCCACCTTCAGATGCCAGTACCCCTTTTTAATATCCCACCCATGATAATAATCATATCCTACTAGTGACTCTAAAATCTCATCTAACCTCGGCAACCTCAAATTACAAGGTTTCGTTTTTCCGTTGATGTACCGCAAATCAGAAACTACTCGTAATGTGTTATCACTCTTTTTCACCGTTATTAAACTGGTCGTTATCGTTTCTGTTTTAAATGGTTTCGCAACCCCTAGTTTTAAAAGTTTTTTGATCTCGTCACAGATAATTTTCCTTCTGTGAGGAGCTATTCTGTAAAGCGGACACGGGCTGGGGTTTTTCTCCGAAAATTCTTGCCTAAATTCGGCATGGATTCTCGGAATTGAACCCATATCGAGTTCATCTACGGCTATGCAATCCTTGAACCTATCAAGTAACTCGAAAGTTTTATTTCGAACACTTTCTGTGACACTCTTGTCTATTTTAAAATTATTTTGCTCAAAATACCTCTTTATCTCATTAACCTTTTTTCTATTGTCTGGCTTGTAACTAGTGGGTAGGTACGGCAGATCATCAACCTCTAGAAAATCTTCAATAATCTCCGGATCCTGACCGGAAGTAGTCACTTGTCCAGATGAAGCCCTTTGAAAAATACCCTCATCTAGACGAATAGCCGCTAATTCACCTATTTTCGAGACGTTAATGTTGAATACTCTGAGCCCCATACTGTTAATTTTAAGAAAATTAACTGAGTTATTTACATTGACCCCGAATGACCTGCCCTGTGGAGTGAATACTCCTTCATGATTTATACTTATTCTTAGAAACTTTATAGTTGGGTTGCCCAGAATTATACTAAAATTCGGATTCTTAACTAAGTATATTTCGAAAGTCCGCAACAGACCATCCACGTCCACACTAACTGAAACCTTCCCGAGTGGACAAGCCTTTTCTCCCCCGAAAGCTCCGGTTAAGTTTGAAGCCCCAGCACCTGTATCAATGATACAGGTGCTCCTTAGTTGTATTGCTGGAGAATGTGCGTCATGGAAATTAATTATCCTTGACAAGGCCATTTCCTAGTACCTAAAATTAAGTTTACTGCTTGTGGTTGCCTAACCTATATCATTTAGCTCATTCCCGCGACAACCAGTCTCCCCACACACGAAATGCCGTCTTCACCACAACCAACTCCTGTCGATTCATGTGGTTTCCGATGACCTATAGTAAGTTTTATGTTTGAGTTACTTTATATTAATTTTATGCCTATCGAATGTTACTATTTTTGTCATTCCCCTTTTATGACTCAATTTGTTTGACTCAGTATTTTACCATTATACCCATAATATCATTATACCCATCATATCCTTTATACCTATTTTCCTATTTTACCTACAAAAATCATTCTGTCAACAAAAATAAAATATTGTCGTTTTTAATTTTTAACTGTACAGTGGGGGTATTTTAACGGAAAACCGCGTACTATTTAGAGGGATGAGCCAGTTCGTACTGCCTTTTTTTGCAGTATTTTTTGCTATGCCCAGTTTTCCCGCAGAAGTAACATTCCCCTCTAAATTTGACACCCTTGGGCGGACCTGAATTCCTAAAATCTTGACCCTGCTTATATGGTTTTTTGAAATTATTAAAATTACGATCCTTCGGATACGGCTCATACCTCTTATTTGACTTAAACGTTTTTGCTGCTGGCTTCGCCGAAAATTTCGCCATATTAATTGTTATAGCCTCTAATTTATGGGCCAATTCATCTACCTTCGAATTTATTGTATTATGGCCTTCCATGACCATATTTACCGCGGTACTTTGTATATTTTCGTCAAATAACGCTTCCGTAATGTCCCTAGTGTTCCCCGACAGATTCGCCATCGTTAAGTCCCCTATTTTTTGTTTTAGAGCTATCCTAACTTTAGGATTGTGAAGTCCCTTCAAATATAAGCTAACAATGTCGTACTTAGTGTTTTTATCCTTTTCGATGTCATCTAATGTCATCTTTTCTTCACCCCTTACCTCATAATAGCTATTAACAATTCTTGACAAAAACGCATGTGAAGACTCATTGGGACCCTGTTTTACATTATTCAACGCTCGTCGCTTTGCCACTCTACTTAACCCGTATGCGGCCCTCAAATACGTTACAAACTTTGAAATATCGGTGTCAGCTCCCGCTGGGAGTTCCACGTA
>SCLD01099169.1:0-64503 GCA_004367895.1 Oikopleura longicauda | reverse complement strand
TATATTTAATCATTTTTCGAGCTTGTTAACCTCCAATAAAAATTTCCTTGATATCTAAGCAATTTCTGACCACCCTAGTTTCGGCACTGTTATCCCTAGATAAGGCGACAACCTTGGAAAAAAGCACCATTAAATTCTGCTAGAACATTTGGTGGTGAGGTAATGGGCGATTTGAAATATTATTTAAATGGAGTCGTCGAACTTTATCAAAGAAGAAATCACCCAGAACAATTTGAAAATGAAAGTATCAACGGGAAAAATGACTCTACCGTATCAGACGTGACAGACGAATATCAAATCGAAATACCTGAGAAATTTAACCAGAAAAATTCATATCAAAACGCTTAACACAACTTGACTGAAACTTCATACTGCGCAAACATAAATTCAGAATATCAATTAAGTTATGATTCTAGGTCTATTTTATTGCAAAAACGAGGTTTTGAGTCGTAACCTAAAGCATCAAAATCAACATCTGAGTCGTTTTAATGATTTCGTTTCTTCTCAGTTTCTCCCTGGTCTTCGAAAAACATGAAATCCTTGAAAAAGTGTTTTCACCTCAAAGCTCAAAAAGACTTTCAACTCAAAACTTACGATGAGAAATACAGCTGCAAGTAGCGTTAATTTGCATTTAACATCTAGATCCATTGGGAAAGTTACACCAAAGTTGTCTGCATCAGTGAATACTTCTTTTGCTAGCCCTGTCCACTGTTTTGTAACTTTTCCAACCTCGCCTCCATTTTTTGTCAAAACCTTTAGAGTAACAAATTATTCGAATCTAAACTCACGCAAGTTTCTTCAGATAAAAATGATAATATATGATTTCAAAGCTCTTACGTCAAAATCAATATCATTACAGCATGAAATAGCGCAAACGGGCCCCTTCAATTCCAAAAGAACATTTTTATCGGCATCACATATTTGAAACATTGGGTTGCAAAACTCTTGTTTTTGTAAAATGTATCCAACGACTTGACCAGAAGCAGTTATTTCCATTTCTTGTAGACAGCAAGGACAGTAACAGGTGCAACAGCGACACGTAGGTTTGAATGGACGATGAAACCGAGCAATTTCTCTTCCAGTGTTATCTGATAATGACTTTAAGGGTGTCTATATACTTTTTGGCCCAAACATGTCCTCGTTCTTTTAACCAAATTTTTCGAACAGCTGATATAAGATTAATTCTTTTTTTACCATTGTGTTAATCGACCCAAATAGTATAGAAAAAAGTTGTGACAGCTGACCTCCATGCACCTTTACAGCGCATTCAGCAGCTGAACTTCAATTTTTCAAAACGATTTATCTCAAGTTCAACAAACCCGATTTGGCTCTAATTTTTACCATTCGATTCAGATTTTGATTTCTCACATGATTTGGTTATAGAAACATTCGCAGATTACTATATCAAATTTTATGACGTAAAAATCATGTAAAGCTAATCCGCACTTGAATAAAAGTGATAAAAATACAGTTTTTTCGTAAAATACGGTGACCCAAATTCTTTTGCAAAGCTTTATGACAAGCTTTCCGACAAAAATTTACCTATTTAAGCCTTTTTTCTCGAAAATATGTTTTTCTCTCAATTTCATAATTCTGCATTTGAATGAGATGAAAAGGGATGAAATCTTATATCTACATTCTTTACGGGTCAATGCATCATAAGAATAGTACCCTTGCCTCAAAAAAGAACTCCAGCAGTGATAGTCAAATACGGCAGCTGGGGAAATCGTTCATCTTGAACAACCAATTCTTTCTCATTCGAAACTTATGAAAATAAAGCAAAAAAGAGATATTATATGATAAAAATATGGATATGAAGGCTTTTATAAGAAAATAACGTGAATATCAGTGGTCTTTTTCTTAACTAAGGCGAAATTGCGTGGTCAATCCAGCGCTGTACAATTTTGATGACCAGACGGTAACTACCGAACCGTTGGGTTTAGAGCGAAACCAATTCGATTTTTGGAATCTCCATGGTCGAATTAGGCTAGAAACAAAGTTTGGTCACTGTATCCGTAAATCTACCAAAAGTATATAGACACCCTTAAATGGCGCCCAAACCTGCCTTCGATATATCATTATTTGCTAACCTATAATAATTATGTCAAATGATCTCAATGCACCACAACAATTTCTTGAGATGAAATTTCCACCTTCCTCAGCAGCAAAGAGTACCTGCTGACCCATCGTGTTCATAACCGTGTATTTATTTGCTGTTTCAAAATTAGTAAAAACTTCGAATAATTCAACGTGTTGTTTGATTAGTAACTTTTCAGAGATCCACGAACCCAAAGTTTAGGGTCTCCAATAGTCTAGAATCTAGATGAAAATGTCATCATGACATCGGTAAGTTTAGGAATCCTTGGAACCCTATCTGATCTACATGTAGAAGATACTCCAAACCGGGAGGACAATGAACATCTTCCATTAAGGGAGCTGATGCCAATTCTTGCGATTGCATATTTTGCAAGTAATCTCTGATATTTTCAACACTCAAGAACAATCTAATACTCTTAGTTATGAGTTCTCCGAGCGGAATGGATATGAACGCAATTAGTCTTGTTTCAAGCTAATATTTGCATAAACTGCGTTTGAATGAATAATTTGAGACACGGATCAAAAAATGCGATATGAGACAGCAATAGTTCATTCATAATTTGAATCATAAATTATGCGTTAAACCTATGACGTCACCAAGTTGCAGCTCAATGATCTTACTGAATGAAAACTCATATCTTTCAATAATTTAAATATCATATTATTAAATAACTTAATGGGTCACAGAATGTTTTAAGACTGCTTTTTGCTCGGCTTCTTACTTCCACTGATATTTTTTATAGTTCGAATGAGGAGAAAAATTGCAAAACAAAGTCCCATTCCGATGACGATTCCAATTCCCAAATTAAGAAATCCAAAAAATTGATAGTCTTGAATTGTGATCACATCTTCTGGATTACTCCGCGCAACAATCGGGCCTAAAATTATGAAGTCAAAAATTGTCAGGCTCGTACGTTTGAAAAAATCACAGATACAGTTTAAATTGTACTACAAACAATTTTCAAAATACCTTTGGAAATATGACCATGTCCAACAATATTCGCTTTCAAACTGATTGTTTCGCGTCTTAGACGAGAGCTGCTGCAGGTGTCTACCTTGCACTCCTCTCCTTGACATGCATCATAATTGCAATGAACGTAGACCTACCCAGATATGAACATTTACTCAAATATGAATAATATCGTATGATTCATATGAGAAGTACCGGTAAATATCCGATTCCTGACCGCCATTTTTCCAGTTGAAAGCATCAAATTGAAATCCCACACTTCCTTCTTCGTTAAGTATCTTCAACCCAATTCTTTCAGAATATGCAGTTGGACAACCGTTCTGTATAACCACAAGGTTTGTTATCTTTTCGGTAGAAAGATCTTTACAAGGGATCGTCTAACCTTCATCTGGACCGGAGAAGGAACCTTGCTTTTTGCGGTCGAGAGATCCCTACTCTTCGCTATCTGTTAATGAACAAGTTTTTAGTTTGAGTGAAAAGTCAGAATCAATTTCCCTTTTGAAAATATCGCTTACATCCAGTTTCACAATCACTGGTTCATTTACAACCCAGCTGGTTGGATCTAACAATTGCTCATATGAACCATCAGCTTGATTTAGTTTCCATAAAACAGGTTTCACAATGATGTTCTCTTTGCCATAGATTCGTGACCAGGACTTACGACAACATGTTGACATTATTGATGCTGGGTTGATATTTGTTTTAGACTTATAATCGGGATCCATGAATCATATACTATGGCCGTCAAAAACGTGGCATGATCTCTCGTGTATACCTAACTGATAAATGCATTCGTATTTCCCGACTTGAACGAAGCGGTCGATTTTAGGAAGCTTCCAAAAGACATTATTTTGTACAGTCAAGGTTTGACCAGTTCTTTATAGAGCACTTTATTAATTCTATTACATTACACCAAGACGCTACAAGACCTCGACAAATGTGCCCTTTCCTGGTCATAATTGATTGACATTGTTCCCAGCTGTGTTCAAAGGTACTTTCAATCGAGCAATTTTTCATCATGCAATCATCTTCATTTTGACAAATAAAAAAACTTCCATTTTCTAAATAATATTTTGCCATGTACTTTGAAGCTTTTTCGAATAAGCGCTACGATTTCAAATTAAATTGAAAATCTTTTATTTTGAAAATAATCCTTTGCGTACTCAACAGAGAGTGTAACTTGAATTCTATCGTTATCACAAACAAGATCAATTGGAGGAATCTGACATTGAAAACCTCTGTAACCATCAAAACAAATACAATTATTGCCGGAATTCCGACCATGATCACCACATTCTAGATTATCAATTCGTCTAGCACTAGGAGCGACTGTCGAAACCACGGCTTCGCTAGTAATTTTAGATGATGAAGTTTTCCGAGTTGTTGTAGTTGTTATCTCTGAGATTGTTGTTATGTCACCGGTCGTTGCAGTAACAGTTGTTATCGCCTGAGCTTCGGAAGTTATTGATGAATGACTTGTAGATGCTGTTGAAGTGATATCATCAGTTATCACTATTTTTGTTGTCGATTTGGTTGTTGCTGCTGTCGTTAAAATGGTGCCTGTGGTGCTTGCGGTAGCTGTTTGACTACTGAATGTCGACGTGGTTGTCACTGCACCAACTTTACCAGATGGTCTGACTTCACCATCGATTGACTTTGTAGGTAGACTTGTATCACACTCTATACCAGATTTCCATTTGGAGCATTCACCAAGGCATGTACCGTGACAAGGATCAGCGCCACAATATTGAAATCCTCCGACGGGACTGTTGCAATTACAAACTGGCACACGATTGCTATTTAAGCTTGCGAAACCGTCATCACAGTCGAGCTTTCAATGATTTCCAAAATAAATGCCAAGATGAGACGTTATTTGTTTTTCTTTGAAAACCTAGCTGAGTTAAAACTGAAATCTGACATCCTGATCCTTCAAAACCTTCAATACAGAGACATTTTCCTTCGATAAGGGTTTCACGGACCATCGAATAGTGTAGATAAATCTGATCGTGTAACCCTTTCTTCATCATCGAGCACACCGTAATGGCAAGAGGTTTTCCAATCATTTTTTAATTTATCTTCATGATCATGCTCTGATATTCCGTAACAGAGCGAGAGATAATCAGGAATATTTGATGGTTTAAGAACATTCCACATTGTCAAAGGATCAACTATCATTTCATTGATAGGTCTCTTTGTGCCACTGACCGGTAGTTTTATCGAACCATCGTTACAAAAATGAGAATTCATCTTTAACGGATTTGAATCTGAGTATCAGCAAATAAATGGCAGCCTATGTCGCATAAATCAGAAAATCAAAAATGTTCCTGAGATATTGAATCGGGAATCGAGGAATTTTCTTCGCCGAACCAAATCAAAAACGTCCCAGTTCTACGTGATTGGCTAGAATGTTCCAAAATTAAACTTTCTTGCAAAAATGAGTCTTTGAATGCAAAGATAACCATCGACCCATGTGGCAAAAGAGATTTCCATCGGTTTACTATATATCAGTTTAAACACCATGATTCGGCACCCAATAAATCTTATCTCATTATTTGAGTCGTACTTACAATTTGATAAGTTGACTAGACGTTGCTTCAATTTTCGAACGTGCACATTGAAATTTAAACCGTCCGTGAAGCTCTGTTCAATGTAATCTATAGACCATTGAACTTCTTGATCACTAAAAACGTTCTTAATAAACTTCGCTAGATATTTCGAGTCAAAATTTTTGATCAATTAGATTGACTTCAGAAGGTTGACGCTGAGGACAAGAACTGTAACTGAAAACCAACCTTAAATCGCTCCCAAGAATGAGATGAACATCAGTCCCAGAAACTACTCTGACACAGATTGCCAAAAACAAAAACCAGTCCAACATCGCCCCAAACTAAAAAAAGACTATTACAGTAATAGTACCCCGGTATTACTCCGGGTTCCGGACAGTTTGCCATTCTGATATGCCATTCGAATCATACAAAACTCACCCGACTAAAAATTCTCCGCCGTGATTTGAAATTTTTTGAAACGTCTATCTTTAGAATCTGCTCAATCAAAAATCGACTCAATCAGCAAAATGCTAATAATAATTTATAATAATCACACCCACACCAATCTGACGCTTATATTTCGCAATCCCAAAAACCATAGCTACCCGGACTCGGACAGTCCGATGACATCGATTGATATTAAATCATGATTAACTGTAATAATTTAGATCAAAGAATCCTCACGGCATGTCGAGTCATTGGAAATTGTATGTTCCTAAAAATTGTCGGATGGATTTTTTCAAAAATCTTTCACATAATATGCAATTTGCGAATATGTGTATAGTTTAATGCCGACTTGAGATCAATGTAGACGCCTGGGCCTTGCGGTGATTGAGAGCATTTTCGCTGCCACTAAATCTTTGTGTTTGGAGCAAACGAATAAATTAAATCAAATACGGTGGATGTCATTTTCAATTCATTCTCAAACTTCGCTACCCTAAAGTTCAGGAGTCATGAATCATGAGTTATTCATAACTGTAAATGATTCAGTTTTGGAAATAAATAAATCATCCAAAGAAATCAAAACGGAATGAATCAATCATTTTCGGATCTTATGTCAGGTTCCTAAATCTATCAATGACGCCTCTTGGATTAAAGTAGATATAAAATCTAGTCAGTTGATTTTGAAACACTAACTAAAATGGAAGATATTTGCTTTGAAGCACCTCAGATTCACCTTTTGTCAACGTAAGTTTAAACTTATATAGGGGGTACCACATCAGAGTGCACCGGTTTACATGTCAAATTATATGAAATCGGTGCACTCTGATGTGGTACAAGCCTAGACCAAGTGACACAGTCTCATCTGGAACCCCCCCATAGCCAGTGATGATGGCACATCTCCTGACCAGGGATGAAGGAACAAACTATTTTTCTGTTATGTTCTGCGTTTTTATATTTTTGGTGTCCCTGTTATGTCAAAATTATATTTTCGATATTATGTTCTGTGTTCTTTCATACCTGCTCCGGACATCGATTTACAAGATCTTAGTAACTGCTTTTTCACGATTTCTTAGGTTGACCTTGGATGCACGATTTACTGTAGTAACAGCGGCAAAGCTTGTTGATGTCAAAGTCAATGAAAGATGCAATTGTTAAATAAGTTTTACCAGGATACTTCACAATAAAGCTCATTAAATTTTGCAATTTACTATGCATGCCGACGGTCGGACCCGGTGGGTCTTCTTACAGCCAGAGCGCTTGTATGTATTTGTAAAATAGACTGAATTCTTATAATTCATATTGTTTAAGTCCTGGGTAAAAGTCTAACTAACATCTGTTTTTTAAAACTGTTAGCTGTGTTGGTTCCATGCAGTGAGTACTACGAATTCGGTGACCAGTGGTCACTGACCACCTTGATGTAATGATGAAAAATACTAAGAAAAATCTCCTATCGAGTTTTTAGAGGAGTTGGCTAAAATAGATACACCCCTTAATAAGAGGCCTGTGAGTGGGAGATGGTGGTGTCTGCGGAAAGTTTTTATTCCTGGTTATCCTAAGTTTTTAACGATCAATTTAAACAAAAGTATTATGGTCGATTTCATACAAAAAATCTCATAAGAGCATGAATATCCGGAGAACAATAATCTTTGACTTTCCGAAACCGCGGAATCGAGCGTCCATTGTATTAGCTAAACGACGCAGATTTGGATATTTCACTGTTCCCAAAACAATTTACCCACACCCCACTATACGCCAATTACTTCAGTTCCATTTTCATTTCTATGATTGTTCAACTCTAGACTTTCGTCAAAAGTAAATATGAATTACTTTGATCGAAACCGGATAACCGGAAACTCGGGAACATCGGAGAATGTAAAACTTACATGTACGCGTACAGAAACCACCAAGAATTTTGGAAACAAAGGATTGAAACCAGATAAAAACTCAGATTTATAAATAAAAGTTAATCAGAATAAAAATCAGATTCACAACAATGAAGGTCGCTCAAGTACTTTTATTTGCTGGTAAGTAGATTCTTATTTCTCTAAAAAATGATGGAAATGATATGAATTTATTAAACTGATCGGGCTGGTTAACTCATTTGTTTTTTTCTGGTATAATTCCGTTTTTATTACAGTAAAAGGATTTATAAGACACAGTTAAGCAGAGCTGGGGATAATTTTTTTTAGTTGCCAGCGCTGCCGCCGTTGAGCAAGTCAAATCTGTTCAAAAGCGTCAAGCACCAGAGGTAAGTGAGATTACTTCCGCCTCAACGTTTCCAATGTGACCAATTTTAATGTATCATTTAGAGTCGTCGTCTTTTGGATGAGACTGAGATCTTTTTGAATACCCCCAACTTGGACAATTTCCTTGATGCTGCTGAAGAAATCGCTGCTCACGCCGCCGGTATCTGGAGCGTCATTGTTGTTGCATACAATGCGATGAATGATATTATCCTTACCGATCGATTCAACGAACTTAATGAAATCTTGAGCTGGGAATTCTTTTATGCTATCTACAACTACATCTACCCAGGTAAATGTTGAACCATATCATTTCAAATTGAAGTTCTTCATCATCTAAAGCAAAACCTAAATTCTAGCAATCGTTTACATTTCATACGTTGTCGATGGAACTAGCGGATTCAACAACACCTGGAATTACTTTTTTACTCGCGTCACAATTGTTCGATTCCTTTACAACACTTTCTGCATCGACTGTGACATTCTCCCAGATAACAACTATGTCTTGAGCTGGTTTCAATAAATACATTTCTTAAATTGATAAAATGACATGTGAGTTCACTAAGAAGAGTTTGACTACTTAATGTCCTGATTCTTAAGTTCATTCACATGTTAGTGACTCGATTAAGAAATATTTTGTTAAATTGTTCTTTCCATAATATTTACACAGTCATGAAAATTCGAAAAAGTCGTTCCGACCTGTTGAATAGAAATTCAACCCCTTTTCCTGAAATATTTTTTTTCAAATCGGGTAAGTGCGATAGTTCCAGCAGAAAATGCTGTAATAAAATTCCCAAGATATGAGTAAAAACTAAGGATACCCCGTATCTGTCCGAATTCCGACTTAATTTCCTAGGTTATCATCTTCCTGTAGCTGAGTATTTGACATTTTCCTATTTGTACGGTAATTTATTACCCCAGACTTTACAACCATTTTTACTTTTGAGACAAACAAAACTTGGATCAATAAAATTAGCATAAATCAAAATCAGTCACAAATTATAACATTAAAGAGATCATGTCAAAGCGGTTAAGGTAGATAAAGGGTGTTCCAAAATCTCTTGCACAGACAACACAAGTTTTGTTTAACCGTTATATATTCTCATGGGTCATTGACGGAAGGCTTTTTAGTCGATCGTTCCAGCGGGTAACTTGACTAATATTATATTTCAAGCTCTGACCAAACAGCTGAGGTGGGTTTTCACATTACTGTTACCTAGGTCCTAGGTGGCGCTATCAATTAGTAGAATCGAGGACCGATTCGAGCATGACACGCCATGCTGGCGACATGGCGGCACCAGGAAGTTATCTCGAGTCAGGAAGCGAGGTGAAAACATTAATTTGAAAGCCCATCTGAGTTAGTCTTTCGATTGATTGACGTTGATGGGAGTGGAACGATAACATTTGAAGAATTGAAAGATGGTTGCAAGGGAATGAACTACGACGATGGTAAATTGGAGCAACTACTGAAACAATCAGATGCAGACAACGATGGATTAATTACTCTTGATGAAATGAAGGTAAATTCAATTTTGAACCATTTTATATTTAAAGCCTTGTTGACATATATTTGACCTCTTTAGAATTGGACCTAAGTTTGACCTCTTTATGATTTAACCCTGGTATATTAAGAAAATGTTACGAAAAGCAAAGAAAAATCGAAGACAAGAAGAAAAAAATCAAAGATATCAAGAATTGTTTGATGAAAATGACGAAAATGGTGATGGGGTTCTTTCGCCACCAGAATTAAGGTTAATCACTGAGAGTTTTTCCTGAGAAATTTTTCCACACCACCATTGGACCAATATTTTGACCCTAGAACGAAAATCTTACTACCTTAGTTTTCAGAGTCCTACTGAATAGAATAAAAATGAAGATGTCTCAAGCCGAGATTGATGAACTTATCGAAATGATCGATTCCAACCGAGACGGTGAAATATCACGTGATGAATTTGTTACATTTTTCAAAAAAATAAAACTGATTAGGTGATTTATTATTATAATTATTAATAATAAGGATTTAATGATCATAATTATGAATCACTATTCTGATTGTGTTATTATTTTATTTTGTTATTCTGAATAAAAGTTGGTGTATAGGTAGGCGCGTGATGCCCTGGTAGGTTCTCCTTTTCTCATTTTTCACGTGGGCAAAAAACCAGGGCGTATCCGTGCATACCTATATCACTCTTTTCTTATAAAGTTAGAAACTACCATTTCTCTCCATTCATTTGAATAAAAAACAAAAGAGAAAAAAATATCGAATCTAGAAAATTAATTTTATGAGTCAATAATCTCGATATTTTCCTCTTGATGACTAACAAGAAGTGTTACGTCATTGGTCACTTGGCGAAGAGAGGATGACTCATTCTAAAAGGAAAATTGTGTAAAAATGTGAAAGTTATTTTTTAAATTCAAAGAGAAAACAAACTATGGAAACAATTACCAACGAAAAGGAACAAATTGAAGAGATTTTCACGGAGGAAACTCTTCATCAAAGGACGGTTTCAGACTTTGGTCCAAAAGAACTACTAAATGTGTAAAGTTGGGTAGGGTTTTGGCGTTCCACTTTCGTTGGATTTAATCTGCATATATCGGGTCCTTTACGGCGTGACGGTCACATCCTCAAAAATCATCGAGGGACTCCCCTTGAATTAAAATCCGCTCAAACCGGAAGTTGAGTTTGGATAATCTTCTCCACTAGAATTGACACTCGGGCATTAGAATTTGTAGAAGGTATTTTATCGAAGGTAATGATATGACTCAGTAATCATATGAGGAATCACCTCGGCATATCAGATTGACCCGATCACATGCTATTTTCTCAAAATCAAACGTGGGTTGTAGAGAAACAGCACGTAACGTCACTATTAAAAATAAGTTTTCGGATAAATCAAGTTTGGTTAGATTGTTGATGAACTCAACCTATTATTTTATTTACCCATTGTTTCACTTATTTATGGTTATTTTCAGAGGATACAGTGTATAATATTCATAAGCTTTGGGTACTAAAGTCTCATTCCATTCTAAGAGGTAATAATGAATTACCGAAACCACCAGTTTTACAAGATTTTTCTGCTTTGGTTCATCCGACAGCTATTCCAGTGATACAGACTCCCTCGGCTTCCACAAGCGGTCATATCAATATACCAACTGAAAACCTACCTGACATTGGTAATATTAGCGGACTTCCTACCATTGACACACCACCGGTCAAAGGTACCATGACAATTGATGTGAGCCAATCAGATATCAAGCCAGACGAAAGAGTTATGGAAATTGACGTGTCAGAAGCTTCCGAAACAGCAATCGATGTATCCGAAGTTTTTTCCGAAACTGTTTCTGCAGCTACTTCTGCGCCTGTCCCTCAGGTCTGGGATTCACGGACAAAAGTGTTTCTACTCCGGTCTGAGCTGACGTTGATCGTTATCAGGAATCCCAGGTGAAGCCAAGCACTCCGAAACCATTCAAATGCAATTTTTGCAGAACACATAATACGTTTGATACCGTAGCTGAGTTAGATTCGCATAAAGCATTTTATCATAGACCACCAGGAACGAGTAACGATCGAAAATAATTTGTCGCGTATTTTTTATTCTTGTCACGTTTTTTTCTTGTGATCCCCATCATGTGTTTGACTCAGACGTGGTTATTTTAAATGAGCGTAGTTGGTTCAATAGGTAACACGTAACACTGCAAATAAGACTGTTCTGCGGCATCACGTCTGCCACTACATTGGCTCCGTGTTATCATTATTCCTAAATTCACTTAGGAGCGTTTGGTCTAACTTGTCATTTTTTATATTAAAACAGTGTTCGAGTTCAGAGCTATCTCGTCGTAAAATCATATTTGACTTAACTGTCTAAATCTTCATATCCTTAAAAAGTTTCTTAGGTCACGATTTATTAGAAGCAGTTAGGATTCTATACTGGGAGATCTAACTCTTAAAAAGTTACATTTGAAATGCCATATAAATGTCACCATTGTGAACAGTGTTTCAAAATCAAACCACCGTGGTTGAAACACATGAAAGAAGCTCATGACAAAAAGCCTTTTATTTGCGATGAAGTCGATTGCAATTTCTCATTTCGAAGTTTAGATTTACTCAAAAGACATAAAAAGAAACATCTCGAAAGTCGATTAGGTATGGCTTCACAAACTATCGTTAATTTTCGATCAAAATTTTCATGTCGTACGATCAGACAAGAATGATGTCACATGATTGTTAAGCCTGAATAAAAGCTCCCGGTCAAAAAATTGTTGAAAAGCCCCACATCTGCCAAGACTGTGGCAAAGGATTTTCAGAAAAACAATATTTGAAGCAACATCGAATTCGAATGCATGAGCGTCCCATCGAATATAAATGTGATCAATGTGATTACGAATCTTATTGTAAAAAAGCATTTGGAAGACACAAAGCAGTTAAACATCCAAAAGATCCAACCATTGAATATAGATGCGAACAATGTAATATTAAGTTTGCATCGAGGTCAAACCTCAATTAGGATTTCATAATATTGTTTGACCAATACTTGTTGCCAATATAAACCAAAATATATTAATAAATCACAGTACATTATAAAATCCTAAACAGTACTCACTTGAAACGTCATGGTCCAACAACCGTTCACTGCGAGCTTTGTGATTATGGAACATACGATAAAGTATCTCTTAAAATTCATGTTATGCAAAATCATACTTTTGAAAGACCATTCAAATGTGATCTATGTGAATTTGCTACTACACTCAAGCTACGTTTCGTAACTTTTCAGTCAAAAAGTATAAGTCATAGGCTATGACTCATAGCTCTGTGCATTATTTCTCTCTGAAGTGATGTAGTATGATTCATACTGTATGATCACTTATCGTTTTAAACGTATTGGCAGCCTAGATTAAATCAACACTATCAGCGTGTGCATGGAGACAAAACCCAAATCTTCAAATGTCCCGAATGTCCTTACTCCACTCACTTGCAAAAAAATCTTAAAATTCATGCTCAATGTCACACAGATTATCGTCCCTATTGCTGTGAAGTCTGTGGTAAAGCGTTCCGTAGAAGCCAGGGTGTCCACAAAATTTTCGTGAAATCTTTTCATGCATTCAAGGTTGACACCCTTATTATAGTGGCCAACTGAATGAACATAGAAATATTCATACTGGTGAGAAACCATATAAATGCGAAATCTGTGGATATGCAACGGCAGCAAGCGGTAATTTGTCAAAACACAAAAAAGAAAAACATTCAAATATTCAAAAACTTAACATTTAATAATAACTGATGTATATTTTGAAATCTCACGCTCTTTAATAAAAAGGATATTTCATTGCTTTCGAAAAGTATTGTTTTAATCGCATTGCATTTTGGTATATTGTATATAGAATTTACATTATTGACAGTACGCGCTGTCCAAATTTTGGCCAAAAAGGAGGAGGTAACACGTGACGGCATCTGTCTAGAAACTTTTGGTCCACTTTTCGAGCCAATTTTCCATTTTCTTGTTCTTTCATTGGACATATACCGTCACGTGTTTTGGACCAAAATTTGGACACCCCGTATACATTTTTACAGTTCAATGTAGCATTTAAATACGATCAATCAGTGACAAGCACAGCTGGCCACTGCCATATTTGGGAATACTTTCAGGACTATATGATCTCGATTTTCTGAATCGAAAAATAAAATTGATAGAGGCATCATTTTATCTGGAACACAACAAGGTTCAGGTATTGAAGGGTTGAATCGATTCATTATCGATTGTAGTCGAGCGTGATTACTTTTCTTCATAAACTGAATTCATTTTTTATAAAATGACCTCGAATCAACCAAAGTTTCAAGACCTTCAAGTGACTCAAAAACAAACCTGTGTCTCAGCATATCCGCATTGACCAGCACAGTAAAATGCATCAAAACTACTTGGAGCAATTATCCAGCTGCTCCAACCAATTTCATCAAAATCAATTCTCATATCCTTTCGCTTACAAGAACCCTTCTTGTCCGCAACATCCATTTTCAATCGGGTTTCATCTTCGGATGTCTCTAGAAATTTAAATTCGACGCAGGCACGGAAATTTACGAAAACTTACTGTTATATCTACAATCTCGGTCTAATTTTCGCAACCGTCTCGACTTTTTTGAACTTCTTTGTCTTCTCTGTTTTCGACATTTCTTCAACTTTCGATCTTGTTTCTCGTCTTTGAAATCATTTAAAACTTCCTGTGTCATCATTTTTTCTTCGATTACGTGTGTTCTAAAACATGCATTAATAGCATATATATTATACGTTATTTCTTTTAAAGCCTTTATGACTATGTTACGAAACTCAGATATTATTTTTCGGAATAGAAGTTCTATCAGGCTGCATGCAGGGGTGTTTATCCCATAAAAAAGTATCATATTGGATGTTTAAAATTGATGTGAAATACTGACATCCCAGGTAATCCTAACTTTGAAATCCCAGGAAATCCGACCAAATTTCTTTTACCATTCAGAATGTTCGATTTAGTCGTAAACCGATTTCGAATCATAACAATTCTCAAACATAAACGTGTGAGGGCGATTCTTAATTCCGGAATTGAGCCTAATCATGAATATAAAGAATATCATATAATATGCAATAACTCTAGAATAACAGATATCCGAAACCGTCATATTTTCGTTTTCATACCCGTACTTACGTTTCTTCTGGCATTGGTATGAGACTTCTTTTTTTCCTTGCCAATTTTTCCAAAGCATTATTTTCATTGAATTCAGTTTCATCGACAACATAAATCACCAAGATAGGTGGCCTTAACAAATGTCAACGTTATTCATACTGATAGCTACAGTGAAGTGGCAGAGCTGCTCCGCCATGGGATGCGTCTTCCCGATCGGCACTCCATAGGATGATGGTGACAAAAATCAAATTTTTAATAATTTCCAACGAATAGTTTTTTCAGCATTACAACTGGTTCAATATCACTTTGCTCACAGGTCAGGTGATCTATAGTGTAGATCTTACCTTTCGTCTGTAATCTGTTGTTTCGTGATGGCGAGAAGATGTTTCTTTATTCGAGCTTTTCGAACAAGCCTTTCGACTTCCGCATTCGACCACGTGAGGGGCCTGCCACGTGACCCCGGTCCAGAAGATTCAGCTGTCAAGTGAATATTTTTCAATTCATTGTAAAATGCCTGGAATGATAATTAGGATAAAATCATAAGAAGTTAATTGTGGCTTACCCTCGACGACCTTCTATATAACTTGACGGTGACATCATCGGTGACGTCATCAGAGACATCATTAATCCCATGGATCTCAGATCTCATTGTTTTTTCGCTCTTTGGCAGACTTGAAATATCGAAATACCATGTCACCATGCTGTCATTATTTCTCAGCACTGAATAACGCTTTGTCACTGGCCAAAAGCATGACAAATATATTACCTACCCGAACTTGGATACAGAGCATGAACAGTGTTTCCCTTTGATAAATATTGTTCCTCAATTTCAGATTGATCGTAAATGTTCTTTATCTGTTCGTATAAACTTAGCAGAAATCCCGGTGGTTTCACTAAAAATAATGTCAACAAATAATTTATATCATTTGCTCAAAATTCTACTTTGGCAATTGGTCAATGAATGGACGTATCGATATACCATCGATATACCGTCGCTATTTTATTTTGGTGACGCATTGGTGTGAAAATGTGTGTTATTGGCATGAGATTATTTAGCAGTATTAGTGCTTTACTAATATTTACGCATTTTGATTGGTTCACCTGATTCGATATTTAAAATCCAGATTTTTCAAATAGAGCCCCAGGCTGTACGAAATTCTCGATTTCTGATTAGCTCGGTCAAACGAAAAACTGATTCTAGAAATATGTCAGGAGGAGGCTTTTAACGGGCAGATTTAATAAACAGAGCCTCTTTCAAGTTACCAAGCCCTCGTTAAAATCAAAACGATAGAAAACTCCGCCGAGTACAAACTTGGTACTTTCATCTTTTCCCCTAAATTCTCAAAAATTTGAATTTCACTTCTCAAACGGAAATCGTTGGAATTTCAATGAATGCAATATACCCTCTGAAACAGAAATGTTTTGTGAAGGGGAGGAAGGAGAAAAGGCGTGAATGGTGCAGAGTTTTAAGAGAGTAATTGAGGTTGATTTTTGACGGTTCAACTGTTTTTGGACAAAATGGTTAAGATTTTTCTGATAAAAACAACAATTTTATAATTTGATAGCTTGATTTTACAATTTTCGTTTTATGCAAAGGTCACAAAAATGAGGGTTGGAGACATAAAATATTGCGAAAATTTTCAAACTTAAAATCCACCAGCTTACCATTTCTTATTGTGTTTGAGGGATTGAGGTCAAGTTTAACCCTTTGGCGTGTTCTTGTCTTTCCTGAGACTGAACCCAAATGTGTCATCATGAAGAATAGAAATAGCTTCATTCTGTTTCAGCCCGCTGAATTTGAGATTTTTGGCGATTTCTTTGAATCAGCACGATTTGGTCTGCTTTTTAGTCTTTTTCTGAGTTTGTTGTTCCAATTTGAGTCCAAAAGCAGTTTTTTAAAGCTTGGTATAAAAATTTTGGTGCGAGAATTCGATATTTCTTGGATTTTGGAAAACAGGTTTTTGTCCGATAAAAGGAATTTCTCTTTCTATGCTGAAGAAGAAGATGCTGATGTTCTTTTTCAGAAATAAAAAAAAATGAAAAATGGCGCTATAACCCCCTGGATACATTTCTGCGTCCTCTCGTACAATGCCCGAAACGGCAAATGGGGACATTTATATTTGAAAAAGTTCTAAATATGAACGTGAATGGACTCTAGAACTCTCAAAAGTAACCGGCAATCGGAATAAGTTTCCATCAAGAATTAAGAAACACGTTGAGCTTCAACGGTTGAAGGCGATGGTAATTTTGATAGTAAATCGTCCGTTTTTACTGAACTTTCGTGTTTTTTTAGTTGAATTTTGATAAGATTTATGGTTTTTGATATTTGATGATGAATCATCTTTTACAAACCATTCTAGCATCGGCGAGT
This sequence comes from Oikopleura longicauda, assembly GCA_004367895.1. Lineage (NCBI taxonomy): Eukaryota > Metazoa > Chordata > Appendicularia > Copelata > Oikopleuridae > Oikopleura > Oikopleura longicauda. The sequence goes on along the minus strand of SCLD01099169.1, from coordinate 47,178 downwards.
CCCCATCAGTGAAACATAAGAGAAAAATCTGTCAGATGAAATCTGGAATCTACCCATTCATTAATTTTTCGCCGTAAAACATGAAAAATCATTCATCGAAAAATTAGTTTTTTGGTACCTTTCATGACAAGTAATTTGAGACAATTTGACGTAATATTTTATACTCAAACATTTTACTAAAATGATTTTAGACTCCACAGAATAAAATGCAACGTTTTCGGCAGGGGATATATAGAGTCTTGTACTCAAGAAATGAATCAGTGCGCGATCGTCATTTTTATCTTTCAGATACGGTTCTACGATTGGTTGATTTTGGGCACACCTGTCCATAACAATGTACGAATCGCCATGTGTACCTCCCTCGTAGATAAAGTTTTTAGTATTTTATCTTTCAATTATTTCGTTTTTAAACAGGTGTAAGTTCAGGAGAAGCTCAGCGGGACATCTCATATCTATGCGACGTAGGTCGAGGACGATTGCCAGCTGGAGATACACCCAAATCAGATACAATGCCAATTTAGTGTCACTAAAAATCGAAAACCCGCACGATAAGCTCTAGATATTTATTAGAAATTCAAAATTTTAGGAGTTATTTGAATTTTAAAAAAGTTGTATTGTTTTTTCATTAAAATAGAATTGAATGAAAAAGGGATACCGTGTGTGTGTTGACGAGGGGAGGGAGTTGATAGGAAGGCACCTGTTGTAGTGCACCTGGAAAGTGGTAAAAGTATATCAGACTGTTTCTAGTGATCTCACGTGATCAAAACCGTGTCACGTGACCAGGTGCGATATATTTCAAACCAGCTGGGTGCTCGGCAGGTGACTCTATCGGAACCCTCAGTCACCTGCCGAGCTTCCATTTTCTTCACCTGGACTCCCATTTCTCATCCAGCCACTTAATTCACGAATGATCATGATCAAACAGCTGTGATCATAAATTTCACACTATCTATGACGTAATCACGTGACTTTGGAGGAGGAGGAGCAGGCTGTCACGTGATCCACTAAGACAGCTGGACCTGGTGCACTGCAGTCGAGCCAGGTTGGCGGTGGTGAAGCTGATGGTGCGGGTATAGTTTGGCACCTGGATTCGAATTGACAGATGGGTCCGCACCAGATTCCATGCCGAGAGCGAAACCATAACTTATATGTATAATTTAATATTCTAGATTTTAAACCACTTAAAATATTTATTCATTTGTAATAAGAATGATCCTGAACAATAGAAATGAGAAAGAAGGAGAGAGTGTTTCACTAAAATGTGGTGCACTCTAATAATCTGACCCTCTATAACTAATGATTTCATTTCCGCTAAGATCAGTGACTGAGACTATGCACAGCTGATCAAACAGCTGATCTTCATTTGTTCTTCAAGGAAAATATGTTATGGCGTCAAGGTCAATCAGACAAAATCTTCACTTTTTCGAATAAATCAACTTCATCTCTTTAGACTTCGTTAGGCTTCGTTCTTCAATTTCTTCCAATATAAGTGCATGTAGTTAAATGAGAACATATTGTATTTCCCGAAGGATGGTCCAAAATGGAGATTGCCACGTGAAATATGGGCATTTTGTCGATTGTGGATATTTTAAGATTTGTATTTTTTATAATCATAAAAGCTGACAGAGAGTGAACTTCTCCAAATATCATCTGATATATACAACAATCATTTTACCGTATTCTTGGGCAATTTGGGGTCGATCTTTCATAAATAAGTAACTAGAAATGCGCCGTCACAGTGTTTCCAATACTTTTTGGAATTTCAGTAAAATTTCAACCTTTTTTTATCTTCAGATACTATTGATTCGATATGAAATTATAAATTTTTGAATCGGCCATGTGAATATTTTTGAATGAATCTGAATGAACTGAAATGAAGTTTTGTGATTTTAGGTATAAGGTGATATCTGGTCTCTGTCAGTGGCCGGATGCCGAACGGGTCGGCGTCTGTTAAAAAGCTGCCCGTTGATAAAATTGATTCTCTTTGGGCCCGGTGTAGATTTTTTTTGTATTTTCACAGAAGGTCTCACAGCAGGAGCTCCAGAAGTCACAGCACATCCTACGGACAGAGCGCTCGACACCCTTACACCACCTCACAGCAGGAGATCACAAGATGATATTATCTATCTAGATCTTTATCGATCGCACAGCATGAAATAGAGTGCGCGCGACCGAAATGTGTCCTACCAAGTTAGCTTCTCTCGGCCACGGCTGCATCAAATCTGGCAAAAATACTCAAGGATTATCATCTGCATCAATTGAGAGATATCATCCCTCTCTACTTGAACAATGTCCAGTCGCGCACCAGTGTGTGCACCCTTATCCGCACCGGCAACTCCCCCTGGATTATACTTAAGGGTGTGGTACCTTTTTTCGCTGAAACACTCGAAAATTCCAAAATATTTAATATTTTAAGCTTAAAAATTAGTATTTTGTACTGTTTTTTAATAGGTTAAAAAATCCACTGACTTTGAAAAAAGTTCACCAGCCTTATTTGAATTGACCAATAAACCAGAGCTATATGAGATTACAAAATAAATAATGCACAGAGATTTTCTGCCTACGATTGATTGCATGATTTTTCATGTTTAATCGAACACCCTAAAAATACAAACGTGAACACCCTTAATAAAAAAATCACAGTTTTTTCAGTTGGAAAATTGTGGAAGTTTGGAGGATTGAAAAGAAGAAGAAAATGATTCTAGAAAAAACTTCTGTCAGGTTTCAGCTTCTCAGTGTCTGGCAGGCACCTTCAACCCTTTTTTTCATTCAAACATTCAAAATATAAATCAGGAACCACAGCCAGGCCACTTCGAATGACTCTGAAATCAAAAATATCTGTATAGGGAGTCGTATATAAAGAATCATATTTTTAGAAATAAATATTTAGCAAGTGATGAGGACCAATGAGCATCCATCCCTTTATTGAATTAGACCTATGAGAATACTGCATTTGTATTAGTAGTGATAAACCCTAAGATAAAAATCTATGCGCTCCTGGCGTGTTCTATGCAGCTTTATTCTGGAGCATCTTTAGTCTGCGAAGTTAAAAATACTCGAAACGATCAAGAATGAACTAGCTTAAACTGGTATAAACCTGAAAATACTCAAGAATACGATCAGATGATGAAATCCGATTGATTGAGAGTATGAATAGAGTCAGGACCATTTGGACGGCATCTGAAAGGTACAACGGATGTTTCGTCCTTATCGAGTGGCCCATTTGTCACCCGGGAAAACATACGGACGAACTACCCTTAATCTTTATTGCTTCTCACTCTAGTCAACATCACGTGATCTGCTCCCACGTGATTACAAATCATCAGTACTAATCACTCACCCAACAGATAAAGATCTAGAAAGACTATTTTAAAAATTCAGATGAGGCGCTAACTAACGACACCATTGAGTCACTTATGAAGTCACATCACTAAATCTAGTCACTAATTTACTAAATCTGGCCTCAAATGCAAAATGTTCGCCTCAATTTCAAATGAAACATGTCACTAGCATGTCAAAACATGTTATGATCATGCTTCACTTATAGTTTTTGATTGTTACTTTTATTTGTTTTAGCATATATTATAAACAGATAAATATTTCTTCAAGTTCACCTTCAGGCCGAAGTTTTCACGGCATTTGACCGACTTCGAGTTTTTGGATTCAGGACTTCCTGGATCTAAGATTGGATCACGCAGTATTATATCACGGTATTTATTTCAGTTGGCTTGCTTCGCTTTCGTAAGTCTCTTCTGGAGATTTTTTATATAAAGAATTGTTCTTTCGACAAGTTCCAGTTCGCTCAAATCCGATGTCAGGTCAATGGCACGCGATGATTCATCATCATGAGTCATCACCAATTTATGTAGAAATTGAATCAAAGTGAATTCATTTGGCTTTTCTTCGTTCTTCTGGGCACTCATCTTTTGCTTTTTGATCACTTTTTTTAATTCGTAGCACTCCGTTTTTATTGAATAGAACCGTGGTGATTCGTAGTCATGCGTCTTTGTCCGGAAGAATTCTTCGCACTTCTTACAGGCAGTTTCTTTCGAAGTGACGGTGACAAAAAGACTATTTTAACGTATTTTGTAATATTTTAAAGGCTTATGTGTTTTTATGGCCTTGAAGAGTTCTCTTATATTTTTTTCTCTTTTGGTGGTGGTTGATTTGAGTTGTGGAGCTTTCTGGCTTGGGTGCGTCGAATATAACTTGAGCGGACACCTGCCTTGGCGCCGGACTGTCTGCCACGATCCTAGTCGAAGAGTTTCTTTTTCTCGTTGAGGAGAGAGAGGCCCCCTCCAACTCCACTACACCAAACTCAGATAAATGACTCATTTTAGTGAGTCACTTTCGAAGATAGTTTCTCACTTGCAAATTACAGTTTTCATTATTCAGTTTTTCCAATAAAGCTTTAAAAGTGATTAAGAATTTTAAAAAAGAGATCAGCTACTTTCATGTTAGAAAAATGGGTAATTTCAAAAAGTAAATTTCCAAAATTTTTCAGTATTCAGTTGCTAAGATATAGACTATATCATATAGACTTTATCATATAGTCTATATAATATAGATTCAGGCAAAAAAGGTGACTTTATGTACCTTTGTGTTTAAATTAAACATTATGGTTCGTTCTAAACCAGGTCAACTCTTATACTGTACTATCAATGACCAAACGTGAGTTTAAAGTGTCATAACTGAAGTGGGAACAAAACGTAACTTTGACTCAAGTCTCATCACGTGAAAGGATAATCTTTGTTTCATAACTTCACATTCTGAGAAGAAAAGTTCTTTTTTTTGAAAATTTGGTCAGTTTGGTTAAATACAACTGGCGTGTCCTTCAGAATCAATCGTTTTGTGACCGGTTATATCTTCATGGGAAAATAAACTTTCAGATTTTCATCAGCTGAGGTCACTTGAGGTCATAAAAGTCCTCAAGGTCAAATGCAATATAACCATTTGATGTTCGAGTGATATTATAACTCTTGTGGGGCTCGGATAAAGATGAAAGTGCATCTGAGTGTACTTAATATGGTCCATGAGAGGTAAACAGAATCCTGTTGTGTCTTATCTTCAGCTTCGAACATCACGTGAAACGTTCTATCTCCGATACTCCAGGCGAGCCCACAGCCAACAGACTGGTCACGTGAAAAATCTGCCGCTCCCATACAACTTATGGCTTTTACTGTATTTACAATTAATACTGCATTTATTATCGATAGCATATCAGGACACTTTTTAGAGGGCTTATTTAATATAATACCCGCCGGCACATAAATATTTTGTAAAATTCTGCACCACCAATGCCTTTCCTCCCTCCCCTCCATTATAAAACATTTCTGTCCCAGGGGGTATCTAATTTTGATATTCGCAAGATCAATTTGATCGTGGTGTGAGTCGTGACAGACAAATTGTATATGCAGTTGGGTCCATACTCCGTCATTCGTTATGCCGAATGGACAAGCTAGCCAGTGTCAAGCAAAGCGAATGTGCAAAATTTAAAATGTTCGGTAATAATGTTTAGATGTTGGTTACCAATCTCTGAGATCTGACCATTTTGTCAACAAGATCTGTTTCAAAACCAACAGCCAAAAATATCACGATGTCACCATTGGTGACTCACCAACACGCGCTGTAGTTTATTTTTTTTCAAAATGATAAATGAATTCAACGTTACAATTTTATAGTAATAAAACCCGTATTGTATGACGTCTTTTAAGAATTTCGGCAATTATTTCTTTGAAAGAAGGCGAAATTGCACACGTGATGCAAATTTAAAAAGCTGAAAAACGCTATAAGATCAATCTGTATAAATGTATATTTTGGCAAAGAAGACCTTTTTGGAGTTTGACCTTCACAGAGTTCAATGGACGAAAAAATTCCTCACGGTTCCGACAGACTGTTCCAAACGTCTGGTACCAGCTCTTGACCAATATGATAATACAATTTATTTAGCATAAAATCTCCTGCATACTTCTGCCCTATCAGGATACTTTCAAAAAGCTTCTATTTAAAAAGTCCTTAGCTCGATAGCGTTTCACCATAATAAAGTTACACTATGGCAAAATTGTCTGGATTTTAGTAAGACTTTGCCAAAATATTGATTATGAGAAGGATACAAATATGACAAAGCTTAATTTCGCTCTCGCGCATTGATGATAAAGATCTTCGCGCGTAAATTCTAGAGTCTCGTCAGGCGGGGTAGAAGAGGATGAAGAAACTTTCCGATACAGAATCCAGTAAGTGGTCTCAGATGTTAGCTGGAGGTACAATCTTATCTCAAAGTGTGTACTCCATATAGCCGAACTGCTTAAAAGTTAAAACTTCAAGTTCAAACCAGGAATCATTGTTCAAAGTTGGCAAACGAGAGGTCGGTTTTCACGAAAGGTCAGACTCAGAGATAGATTAAATTTGTCCTATGATTCTTAAATTAAATGGTTCGAGTAAAACTTTCATTGGCTATTTATGATTCTCGATTTAATGTGAAAAATTATGAGTGGAAATCGTTATAAATTATAACTTATAATGACAAATACTGAATAACGATCTGAATTCTCTTTCGAAATCTGAATTCAGTCTGGAGTCCAGACTCTGGACTGAAGGGGATGTGTCACGTGATGTCCTTATGTCACATGATGATGAGTCACGTGACACATTTTTTTGAAAGTTGAGACGACGATCTGGGCTACCGGTGACAAAGTGGAATATCTAGAGTTAGCTCGGAGTGGTTTTGCCAGATTTCAGCCCTGTTTTGTCAATATGACACATTGTATCACCTTGAGGCCAGAAGAAAAAGATTGTATTCATTATCACGTGACCAAACACACGTGATCAATCCTAACCAATCTTCAACAATCCCTGAAATCCCATTCAATTGTTTAGCCAATCCTTGTTCATCGAAAGCTGATATCCTAAAATAAGCCCAGAAGACAGAACGACATGCAAAAACACTTCTGTAAGAAAACACAAAGACATAAAATATGTCACATATAATATTATGTGACATATAAATGTGACATATTGCACACATTTTTGTCGTTATTTACGCAAAATCTCTGCTAAACCAAACTAAGCCAAACCTAGACCTAGCCGACCTTGATTACAGTATAGAGAAGGAAAAGCGCACCCCCCCTTTTCAGTCCTGTAGTTAAACTAGAGATAAGTTATGGCATCTTACCTAAATTATAAACAGTATATATAATATACTATTAATGATAAATAAAATCGGATAAACTGAACAAGCTGCATCACCTGATAGGAACACGCCGTGACGTCATCTTTAGCCGGATCCATAGTTTAGGATTTGGAAAATAAATCCATTTGATAGGAAAGCATTATCACCAACCTGTCTTCGTTCGGTATTCAGATTCGGTTCCAGAAGGAAAGATATTAAAACACCTTTACATTATGTCTTATCTTAAAAACCCACTGGTTTCAACGAAATGTCGTTTTTCCATTCGGATTAAGCTGAAAGAGATATTTAGTTTTCTTGAGAAAATAGTGGGAAATTTATTCTTAACTTTGTTCAAGATGGTGTAATCTGTTGGATTTATTCTTGATCTATTAACCTACGCACTAAAGATGTGGGTGTAGCCAGTCGTGTTTCCTTAATACGTGCACGCCTACGCACTTAAATTCGAAAACATTAGAAAATTTTATTTTTTCTCGGCATAAAGCCTGAGTCCCATTTTTAAGAACAAGTGATTTATCTAAAGTTGGCTCTTTTTATTACGAATCTAGTTTATGGAGTGGAATTCGAAATTCGAGGACCAAACCCAACCCTTCAAATATAATTTCGAAAAATGTGTGTTGGTTTAGATTCAGTCGTCATCTGATTCGAGTTCTTTTATGATTAGGCTGTTTATCAAGGGTAGGTGAGGGGCAGCATGAGTGTCGCACGTGCCTTTGCACCGGACACCCGGATTTATAAAAGAAAAAAAGTGTGTTGGTGGAGGTGAAATTGATGACGTCATTCTCACCTAATCACACAATTAATAAGACTCACAAATCAAAGAAAAGCCCATTGATTACCCTTCGATTTCATTCTGGAAATCTTTTGGCCAAAACGAAAGCCAATCCTTCTTTTATGAAGCATGGTTTCCAGAAGTTTTTCATTTTCGGTCTGAATCCCGAACAGCAAAAATTTTAAAAATTGACGAAAAGCTCGAACAGCCCGTACACTAAAAATCATTCAATATTCCGAACAGAGCAAACAGTCCGAAGCTTCTGTTCAGTTTTTGGTAAACCCTGATAAAGAGTCACACGTAAAAATACGTCAAGCCTTAAATTTATCCTAAAATATACGGTCCTAGAATGAAAATCGATATAACCAACCATCGACAATTAAGGACCGTATATTTTACTTTTCTGACTATGGAAACCCTCTGAGGCTCTCCCTGTTAATTTACTTAATTATTACATTGTCAACGTGAAATCCAGGGCTGTTGGATATTACGAATTCAGTTTCAAATGACAGCAAATCTCCGTGTATACCTACGTTCACGTGTAGACGCATATTTTGAAAAAAGTTGAAGTGTATGTCCAGATATCTGGATTAGAAATGAAACCAAATGATGAGATAATCTATTTGACGCTGGCCTGGATCAGCATCAACCTTATTTCAGCCGGAGATTGAGAAATCCAGAAATCAGGATCGAGATTATGTGACCACGTGACACCTTATAGCACCCTTATGTGTAACATTACCCTAATTTGGATGGCACATTATGCTTATTGAGATTTGTCACGTGACATTGTTTGTAAAGAACTCTTGTAAGTTCTTCCTACAACTGACCTAGGCAGATAAGTAAGATGTATCTCATTCCCGGAATCATTACTAGGGTAAGTTTGGGTTTGATCATAATTTATGACTCATTTCTTAGATTGGGTTCGGTCAATTATATTTTGAGTTAAACTATTTCGAGACTGTGCACTCGAATAGACAATTAAATGAAGTTCAAGTACATTCAGATTCCTCTTATGAGGGACCATAAAATGTTTGTTAAATGGATGATGGCCTTGGCGCCAGGAAGTCTACCATGCGAGGCGTCATCCGCACAATCTCCGGCCACCTTACAGCCTCCAAAACACCACTATTTTTCACTCATAGGCCACGAGTCATAGCCTATGAGTCATAGACGGAATTGTCACCCGTCTGCCCACTTTTATCTCACCGACACCAGCAGACTTTTCATTTCGGATATAGAGACTTGATCGAGTAAACTAACCTGTAGGTAGAGTTTGGAATTTAAGATCAAATATCATATTTATGTTCATAAGTATAGTTTGTCGTGCTACAGTTTACAGCATGCTAGAGTTATTGTATTCTTTGGACAATCGAACAATTTCCAAATATGTTTCTTAGTCTATTAAGCCCGAATTTTATATTTCAAAATGCTCCGTTCTATTATTGAGGTATTTGGTTTTCGTCAAGAGGGGTTTCAATCATCCTATAAGCTATTATATGGCCTATGCTTAGGCAACAATTCGATATAAAACAACTATCTTGAATTGAAGTTAAGAAACTGATCTTGGCGCCATGAAGTCTGCCAGGTCGGGGCGCCCGGAGGATTTTGAATTTCAGGAGGAGGATCATCTGACCGAGCACGGCAAAATGGGACATTCTGTATCGAGTTAATCGAGAAAAAATGAATCTTTTCATTTTACAATCGACTACACTTTCATTGTTCAAACACCTGTAACACAGATGATACTCTTACTCAATTACAAAATACATCATTATGTACCAAATCAACTCATAACACCCAAGATTCAAACCCCAAACTCAAAGATCAATCTTTCCAAACTGTCTGAGAAGACGTTGCTTCACGTGGAGCATGAGCATCCAGTTCACCGAAAACTCGAGTTCAAATCGTCTTTAAATTGGTTTTCAAACTAAGCTCTTTGTGATCCCAAACCAAAATTAATTAAAAGAGGTAATTTTCGAGCGCGGTTTTATGAAGTTACGTCGAGTTTTGTTTTAATGGGAACAGAACAGCGTTATTAAGAACCATTAAAACTTAAGCGGCGCGGGGAGAAAAACTATGACGGCTCGAAAAAGAAAAATAAGGGAAACTTATCATGGTTTAATACCCCACGGACCTTAATTTTGGCCAAGGTCAGCTAATTCAAATTAAATATCCAGTTTACAGTCACGATTCGAGGTTGATCTCCACAATCAATCATCCATAAAAATGCGTTTAACAGATAAGTGAGTCGCATGACAAAATTTATCAAAAGAAGTTCCTCTTAAATTAAATTTCGTAGCTTGTAATAATATCCAATCAAATCGGAAGTGAAACTTTGAAAACAATCTCTGGAAAGAAAGAAATGGATTTGAATTTGGATTCATATTTAGGTTTAACATGCCAGATTACTTATAATTTACAGTAATCTGCATGTAGATTTTGGACTTCTATTTGAAGATTTTTAAGATTTGTAAAAACCGAGTTTTCAAGGGGAGTTATCAAAGACTTATTTAGATATTTATTCATATTGAACGATTGTTAATAAAACTCTTAACTATGTCAAAATCATCTTCAAAATTGAATTATTTTAGCTCAAGAATCTATTCATCGGTTAAAGCTTTAATTATATTCAGCTCGATTCCTTACAAGGTTGTCCCTGGGATCCAATGATATTTCCTTGGATTCCCATGATGGGAATCCCATCCCTAATAACCAAATCGGTTTGGGCAAAGCCTTAAGGATGTCATACTGGATCTTAAACGAAAATAGACATACACTTTTGAGTATAGTGAGTATAAAGTGTATGCCTATTTTCGTTTTAGATCCAGTACTATTTTGAACTAAATCGACCAGTTTTGGAAAACTGATGAGCTCATCTGAATCAGAATAATCCAATTATCCCTGAACCAACTTTTTTTATCACAATTAGTGCATATTGACCAAATCTGGTATGACATTTGATGTCACCCTTAAGATTCTGAACATATAATTTCATCAGAACTTCTAAAATGTATACTTTTACGAGTGTTTACTGTACATGTGTAATTGATAGAATTTAAATCTGAAGAGTGGGAATGCGGAAATGAAATAAAAATGCAAAAATCTGCATTTTATGAAAATCATCTGCACCTAATTTGATCAGCTTTCTGGCGTTTGTAACTTGTTAATCGGAAATGCAATCATTGCATTTTGTACAAATGCAAATAAAAATGTGAATTTTGCATACTCCGGATATAAAACAGATTTGCGGGCACACATCTGCGCGTGACCTTGTCCTTAAACTGAAAACAACAGATTTTAACATTATAGACGTTTAGTTATCGTATAAAAAATCGATATTAAGCTTGTAGGGCTAAGTTCAGCGGCGGAGAGTTGGATTCGACACACTTGGCTATCGAAATCTGCCCGAAAACAGTTTTCAGTTTTTTGTGGATCACAAACGATTAAAATTGTTATTAAGAATTAAAACTGCAACATCTTTAAAAAAAGTTTATTGGTAGAAAATGTTATTTGAACAGACATTTATGACGTTTATCTTTTTTCTTTCATCTCAAAATAATATTACCCTTGATTTTCCTAATTTTACCAGGTTTGGCTGATAAGAGTTCAGTTAGAAATTCTAAGGGACTTCAAATGTAAAGCTCAAACTGTGTACCTTCAATACGTTTTTTGCTGTACTGGACTCAAATTTTTTGGCTGTGTGCATATTTTTGTCAGAAACTGTAATGATGTTCTGTATTTTTTTAAAATTTTGATGGTGATGGTGGAGAGAGGAATGAATTTTGTCTGCTGCTCAACCAGGTGCTTCGTGGCGCAGATGGAAACTATGACAGCTGGTACCGTATCTATATTACACCTGGACACCAATCTCCCACAGAGCCATCACCACTACCAAATCTGCACCAGAGCGATGGGATTCTAGGACTAGTCAAACTCTTCAATCATCACACCCGGTCATCTGGATCAACGAACATCATAGAATTAATCAATCCGGGACAAAAATTCTCAAAAATTGTTTCGATTTTGACTCGAGAGAAATTTCGTAAAACCTTCGTATTTATGGAACATGATCGACGCGATATATAAAAATCCAGCTGAAATTCCAGCTTGGAAAGGTCCACCAATTGTTCGCTTCGAAATTGAAAATTCACATCTGCTCTTCCGATCATGCTACTTCCGACCAGCTGGAAAACTTTTTAGAATCCCGGAAACAGAAATTTCGGAAATTCAAAAAACCCAAACTAATCTGACAACACGATATCTGGATTTTTCAAAACTCGTTTTCAAAACTCGTTGTCCACAGACATGTAAGTACCTTGCCTGATTGCTAGTAACATGTATCCATGTCTGTAATAGAAATAGATTACGATTAGAAAGTACTTCATTGAAAATAAAAGGAACGCTGCCTGCAGGATTTGAACCTACGCGGGGAGACCCCATTGGATTTCAAGTCCAACGCCTTAACCACTCGGCCAAAGCAGCTTATCAAAATCTCATATTTGAACTTATATAAAGTTTTCAATTTTCATTAATATTTTTTATTGGATTCGAGTACATGAGTTTCCTAGGTATAGCAAAAAATTCGGACTGCAGAAAATTTATTCCTGATACATGTACTGTTAAATGCATACAGATTTAATGAAATAAATGATATGAAATATAATTTTCGTGTTGATTTTTTTGTTATTGGCACCATTTATCGCATACTACAGCAAATGCTTCTTCGACTTTTCTGACTTTCTTTTCGTATTTCCCAAGCTGAGTACACTTGGAAGCATCATCAGAAATAAACTCATTCATAAACAATCGGAAGAGCCCCGCATATTCGATGGAAGCAAAATCACCAGAATTTGTCTTTTTCAAGTTTTAATTTTGTGAATAAAATCATAAAGGTCCTGTTCGTTCTGACTAAAGAACCACAATTTATTAGCAATTTGAAAAATTAATTTCAAAATTGAAAAATAGACCAAAAAATACTCAAATACTCAACGTCGTAACCAAACTGATTACGCAGCAATCGATGAGCGTGGCAGTTTTTCCCGAAATTCCTCATTTTAATTATGCACACCACCATTCTATGCATGACTGTATTCGAACAAGTTTTTCAAATACGAATAAAATTAAACGTTTCTTTAACTCGTATATGTATTCTTGCATTGACAAAATCATTTTGCTTGAGATATTTTCCGATAAGCAAGCCATTCTCCATTTTGTTTCAGCTGCTTTTCGGCCCAAAATTCGCAAAAATACAATGGTAGCTCCGGAAACTTTACGATTCAGTTTTGAAGATTTTCCTAGGTCAAAATGACAGTTAAATTTTTAAACTTTAATCTTTGGCTTACCAATGGGTATATTTGTGTCCACGAAGAGCCCATAAATTTCTTTTATGTCATTAATCATTTCCTCAAAAACGAAATTGCTGAAACATTCTTGTCCGTTGGCACCATTATTGTCACCAAAGAATCCTTCCTGACATTCACATTTGGCACCATTGTCGGTATCAACGCAAACTGCATTGGCACCACAGATTTGATCATCGTCACATGATGGTCTTTCAAGGCATCCTTTCACAGTGTTCACAGGGGCTTTGAGATCAATTAAACTTTCTCCAATTGGCATGAAGATTGGGTTCTAGACTATTTCGACTATGCTGATTCCAAAAATTGAATCGGTTTGGCTCTAGGAAGCCGCATTCTAGAGTTAACCATTTGAGCTTAAAATACGTTAAGTTTTATGAACACTCCTGTATTTGGATCACCGAAGTTTCCGCATTCGCAATTGTAACCACCAGGCTTATTTACACAAACAGCAGTTTGGTGGCAATCATTTTCCAATACGCATTCATTGATATCAACGCAGACCATGAAATCGTCATCGATCATTGGTGTTCCGTTATCTTCAACAACCCATTCGAAACCATCTTTACATGTACAATCATATGAACCAGACATATTGACACAGTTTGAATTCTCAGGACATGCATTGACGTCAAGACATTCATCGATATCAGCACAATTAACTCCGCTCATGAAATCACCTATATCATTCATAGCACCCAACTCTTTGAATCCATTATTACACTCACAGATGTAACTGCCATCAGTATTAGTACATATGGCGTCCAGATTGCACTTATTAACACCAGTGGCACATTCGTCAATGTCAATACATTCAACGCGATTTGTATAGTGATTTAAAATGGCCTCATAACCTTTAAAACATGAGCACTCAAACGAACCGTGGATATTTGTGCACAATTGATCACATACACTTTCCTCACACTCGTTGATGTCTTCGCAGACACTCCCATCACCGTACATGTCAATGAAACCTTGATTACATTTGCAAAAGTATGAACCTTTTGTATCAAGACACATCGAATTTTCATGGCAGCTGGAAACATGCTCGTCATTGAAAACATCACATTCATTGATATTATCACATGCAAAACCGTGACCTTCGAAGCCAATCTTACATGTACAGGCATAACTGCCTATTGTATTGGTACATTTTGCATCAGCATGACATGAATGTGTTTCAATGATACATTCGTTGATATCCTCACAGATTATACCATCACCGTTGAATCCAGGAATACATTCGCAATAATGAGTACCCATATCATTCTTACAATATGCATAATCACTACAACTGTGAGTATCTTCAATACATTCATCTACATCATGACATCCTGTAATCATGCCATCACCAGCATAACCAGGGTTGCAAACACAGTTGAAACTACCATCGGTATTTGAGCAGATAGAGTTGGATGGACAGATATCACCTGATCCTTCATATTCGCCACATTCGTTAATATCAACACAGTTAATGTGATCGGTATCGTTGTAAAAAGCTGCGTATCCTGGGTAACAAGAGCATTCAAACGAACCATGAATATTGGAACACAGTTGATCACAAACATTTTCTTCGCATTCATTAATGTCCTCGCAAATATGTCCGTCACCGTACAAGTCCATGAAGCCATGACTACATTCACAAAAGAATGAACCCGAAGTGTTGTTGCATACAGAGTTTTCAGGACACGGACTCATGATACACTCATCAATATCATGACATGTGGTTATTTCATCGATGGTGAAGTCATTAAATCCAAAATCACATTTGCAGCTATATGAACCAGGTGTGTTAACACAGCTAGAGTTTTCTTGGCACTCGAAAATCCCAGCAGAACATTCATTAATATCAAAGCACATGTCACCGTCAGAGTCACCATCAATTCCAAGACGCCAGATACCACCACCATAATAACCATCGTTACAGACACATTCCCAACTTTGTGGTGGCTGATGGTTAATACATGTTGAGTGTGCCGGACAGATACCCGAAATAACTTCACACTCATTCATATCAACACAACCGGTAAACTCATCACCAGTGTATACTTCGTCATAACCATTGGTACATGTGCAATCAAAACTACCAACGCTATTAGTGCATACAGCATGAAGATCAGGGCAGGCGAAAACGTCAAGTTGACATTCGTCAACATCAACACAGAAAGTGTCAATGGCACCGCTTCCAACATCGAAACCATATCCACTTCCTTCTTCGTAGCTCTTTATCATTTCATAACCGTCCACACAGTCACATGACCAACCAGCAAAGTTGTTAATACAAATAGCGCTTTCAAAAGGACAGGCTTCGTATGAGTTTAAGTTACACTCATCAATATCAATACATTCCAATAGACCGTCAACAAGCTCTTCTCTCAGTCCATTTTCACAAACACAGTCAAAGCCAGGTTCCATATTAACACAATATTTGTTAACAGGACAAATCTTATCGAACGCAATACATTCATTAATGTCGGCGCAAAAACGGGTTTCTGTTGTATTGCCAGTTATTTCTTCATAACCATCAAAACAGTGACATTCAAAAGAGCCCTCCAAATCTTCGCAGATCATGTTGTCACCACAATTGTGATAACCAGTGTTACATTCCACGATATTCACACAGTCCTTGGGATCAAACAGTGAGATTTCATATCCATTATTGCATTCACAGGCATAGCCACCATCTGTATTGATACATTGAGAATTGGCACCACAATCATATTCACCATAGGTACATTCATCGAAATCTTCGCAGACATCTTCAACCATTATCCACCCATGATGACAATTGCAATGATAACTACCGTCGGTATTATGACAATCGCTATTTTCAACATCTTGACATGAATCAAATAACTCGCATTCGTCAATGTCCTGACAAGTGAAACTAAAACTTAAATAGTCAAAAGTATAGTCAGTTCCAGGGACACATGGACAGCCAAAGTATCCACTTGTGTTAACACATCTGGTATTTTTATCTGGACATTGGTTAACGTTTACACATTCATCGATATCTCTGCAAGTGACACTGCCGTCATCATTAAATACAGTCTCATAATTTTCAAAAACTGTACTCGGACAGACACATTCAGGACCAATAGGACTGTCAACACATTTTGAAACTGGATCATTGTCACACATAGATCCAAGATATAAACATATTTCTTCATCATAGCACCCGATATCCGTTTCCGGGTCACCAAAATTGTCACATGTGCATATGTGGGATCCCGGTGTATTGACACAAGTAGCAGTAGAGTGGCAAGTTTTTATATCGGGATGACATTCGTCAATATCGTCGCATTTGTTGTCAACTAGCTCGAATCCAGCAAGACATTCACATTCAAAAGAACCATCGCTGTTAGTGCACGCGGCATTGAAGGGACAGCTACCGTCTACATTACATTCATTGATATCGACACAAACAGTAAAGTCATCATTGAGTTCATAACCAGGGAGACAGTTGCAATCATATTTCATACCAGTTTCGTCAAAGTTTAAGTTGACACAATTAAAGGGTCCCTTGACACCACAAATGACACCATCATTAGCGCATTCGTTAATGTCGTGACACCCAAGAACACTAGGGTCTTCAATGTCAATTTCTTCAAAACCTTCGCGACAAGAACATGAAAAGCTACCATGGGTATTTTCGCAATTGGTATTAACGCCACATTCAGCAATGATATCATCGCATTCGTTAATGTCTTGGCAGGTAATATTACCATTTTCGTTGATGAGATTAAAGCCGGAATTACAGAAACATTCATATGCTTCACTTATTAATTCGTCCTGAGTTTGCTGTTCGGTTTGTTCGTCAACAATTTGCCCGTCGATATCTAAACAATAAACTTGCGGATCGATTCCACATGGCGCGTGAACTTGGCAGTAGTCAAAATCGTGACATTCATGGTCGCCATCCAACGTGATAATCTGCTGATAAAATATTCCCTCGGCATGACATGCGCAATCATAAAATATATTTGAACTGAACTCTCCCACAATTTGATCACGTGGGTCGTTGTTAATGCACCATGTCCCGAGTGTCGAGCCACAGACACTATTCAAACATTCGTTAATGTTATCACATCCACTTCTAACTGGATCAGAATGAAATCCATCTCCTTCTAATCCTTCAGAACAAATGCAATTATAACCTTGACCGGTTCAAAAATATGGCCGAGTTAGATGATCTAACTTAGATCTAGCAAGTAATGTTAGATTTAGCGTATGAACCTTGACCTGATTCCTCGTCACCCGGGCAAACATTATTTGGGAGAATAAGGTCAGTTATAAGCTTATCTTGACATGTAGCATCTTAAACCTGGTTTACATAACTTGTATTATCTGGCTTTACTACCTCCAGTTTATTTCAAATACCGAACATTCGGTCAGTGAAATGAAATCGATCCTAAGTGACATCGGTTGATTCCAATACATGCGTCTTCTTCGGTGCAGATGAGTCCACTCCCCCCTACGCCCGTATTTGAGCCAGGAGGACATTGACATGTACCTTGTAAGGTTTTACAGATCTATAGACTATGGGGCCGATCTCGAAATAAGACATCTGAGATATTTGCCATATTAAGCCCTGATGAACCCTGTCCTAAATCCTCATTGTAGCAGAAATTGAAAAACTTAATCACGACTGGGTCTCCGTTTGGCCATGTTTGCGGTTGTCCTGACTGTTCAAAAACTGGAAGTTGAGAACAATCGGTTCCATCAAGAAAAATATCGGCTGGTAGGTCTTGGCGTATTTGAATATCAAATTGAAATTTTGTATATTATTTGATAGAGTCTATCAGATATGAAAGGTTCAAGTCAAATAATGATTTCAAATATTCCTTGATTTCGAGCAAATGGCCCCGACTGAATTTTAGCTGCTGTCTCTTCAACTAATTGTTCGTATGTTTTCGCTAATACAAGTGAAAAATTGGTACCTGCAGAAATAGCTTAAAAATGTGTGTTAAACTCCTATCGTGGTCGAGTATTAGTAATACTGTATAACTACTGTAATTTCAGACGAGTTTGAGAACGCCTGATAGCGTAATTTCTGGAATAATTATTCAAAACCGACAGTAAAAAGTAATTTATCAAGAATATAATAATAGCATGAGATCTAAAATAACCTGAAAATACCACCGATAGTAAATTGGCACGCATGATGCCTTAAACTATGGCGCGATTTTATCAATTTTTCTCTCTGATAAAAATCAAGCCGAACGCGGGAATATAAATCACCTCGTCAATCGGAAATCAAAATAATCATGCAATTTATTTAGTCATTCATGATTTAAATAATAAAAAATCTATTAAATAGAAAAATGAACATTTTTATTTTCAGTATTTTTTACAGAAACTGACATCGACCAAAAATAGAGCAACTGGTGAACTGTACTTTCCTGATGGCAAGAAGGGACTGATTAGCTTGACTTCAGCAAAATCCGTCGTCCATATCTCCGTTTTTATTCTGAAATAATCGTTTAACGGACACATTTCAAAGCTGGTACGGATTTAGGATGTTTTGATCTAGAATCTAATTAGATGAAAATCTCAAGAAACAACGGTGAGTGTCATCAAATATCAGTATTAATATCTCACTGCCTAACGTCTACTGCCTAATGATTTCTTCTTACGGGTCAGAATCAGCAACGCCACCAATGACAATGATATCATTCAAATAGGAAATAGCACCATGACTATCTCTAGCAGTAATAAGATCGCTGGCCTTTGTCCATGCGTTATTTTTGAATTGAGCAATCGTTGATAAATAAACACCACCACCAGTGTAACCACCAATAATGAAGACAGAATCCATCGATGATGTTGTTGCATACCAACCAATACTAAATGGATTTATCGACGAAAAGGGCTTAATTAAAACCTAAACACTATTTACATACTAGTTACTGGATGAAAATGGATAATCAGGGGCTTCCAACCATTGATTTGAATTTTGGTCGAATATTTCGGTCTTCAAATTATCTGGACTTTTGCCTCCTGTGGTAAAAGGTGCTCCCTGATATGATCCAAGGTTGTACGTATATTTATGCTCGTACTTAGACTCAGGCATATTTCCAAAGTTTTCACCATCAAACCTTAACATTCGTGTGATCTTTTGTAATGGGAATAAAGAGAATTAATATCAGGACTTGCTCACATAAGAGAGAAAGAGGAGGACATGTCGCCGAATATACAATATAGAGGGCGCCATTCAGCTAATCCTGATATTAATTAACTTTATAGTATTTATATTTAAAATGATATCATGATTAAGTCTTTTCAACGTACATCCGACAAGCTTTCAAACCGACATCGTCGAAACACAACCAAGCATTTTGTATTTCATTTCCGAAAGTATTGCATGCTCCGTAACGAAAATCGAATTCCAGATCTCCAACGCGTTTCAAACTGCAATCGATAATTTTGCTCATCTCAGGAATAAACATTCAAATAAGTTACATTACGAATATACATTTTAATATGAAGAATCAACTTATCAATATGTGGCGACATATATGGGAAAGGTTCAAACGGTTCTAGTAGAACCATTCTACCTAAAAATAACATTGAAAAAGACAAACCTGTCGTTTATGATTGGCTCCACCAAAAACCCAAAACTTCCCATGAAGTGTAAGACCACAAGAGATGTAAACTTCGGTGGCGTCTTCATAATTGAAATCAATGTCATAATCAACATCACCTGAAAGTTAGTTTAGATATAATTGATCAGCTATAAATTATAAGTTTAGACATAAATTTATTTTGACTAGATTGCGCTTTCAAGATATATTTTAAGATAACTGGATCATATTTTTTACACAACATGTTGCAACATACCGCTAAAAGTGATAACCATGGGTAAATTATCTGATTTTGCTGTGTTCAACATCAACACGGCCTTTTTAGATGGTGCAGTAGTTGTTGTTATCGTAGAAACAGTTGTCGAAAGAGTATCTTCACAAATCGAATTCGAACAGCCGTCACAGCCATCAGGGCAGTCCAGATCACATGGACAAGCTCAAAATATTAACTTTGATTCCAGTCTACAGTTATATAATGATGAGAATAAAGAGAATTAACATCAGGACTTATATCAGGAAATATCAGGAATTAACATCAGGACTCACATAAGAGAGAAAGAGGAGGACAACTCTCCGAATATACAATATAGAGGGCGCCATTCAGCTAATCCTGATATTAATTAACTTTATAGTATTTAAAAGCGCAACAGTTCTTACCATGTATACATTTTGTTTGATTTCTGAGACACTGATGAATACAAATTGTCGACTGACACGCGAATAAACACTCGGTCGTGCTTTGAATGCACATTTCTTCGCAGATTTCATGAATTTCAAAGTCACTTGAAAAGTCTTTACTACCAGGAATAAAACTTTGATTTGAGACACCTCGATATTCGAAATCGAATGCCGTGTGTACATGGTACTTACGGACAAGACTGATCCACAAGCGGAAAAGGGATCGCCGATTTTAATAAGATCAATAATCTTCTCAAACTCATTTCCTGATACTGAAAACTTTCAGTGAAAAGACACAGTGTAAATTTCGAGTGCTAACCAGATGGCGTTTTCTCACTGAAGTTATTGAGTCTGCTTTCAAAGCAGGCCTGCGTATGATGATAAAAAAGTTCTGAAAACTGGGAAAATAAATTATGAATCAGTTGATAAAACTTTGACAACTAATTTATTTGAGTGGCAGTATTGAAAGTTAAGATGGCGTTTGGTCATAGTTTCAATTTCCGGTCGGAAGTCCAAACCGGAAATGGACCGGAAATGAGTCTTTGCACTCATGTTACCGATATTATTTCGACACCAAATTTAACTTGAGTCATGAAAATACATTTTGAATCGATTGGACCATGATCTGATATCGGTAAAACCGGAAATACCGGTTTAAATCGGTTTTTAGCGTTTTTCATCTAATCACACGTTTCAGGGCGAGAATTGAATCGGCACCAAGTCTATTGATGATTCATATTTTTCCCTTTCCAGCCTTAGAATGTTATGCGTATGGTTTAAAGGCATTTTCATACCATTTTAAAAAAGAGAAAACTTTGGCATCGAAATATAGTCGGTTTCATGACGAAAATGCAAACTTCCGGTTTCCAATAGCTTTTTCCGCTTCAGTCGGTATCGTAATATGACTCAATCGACTTTAAATCATTTTTGTGTATGAAAGGGTACAATATGGTCCCAAAGTATAGTCGTTATAACATTTCCGGTCCATTTCCGGTTTGGACTTCCGACCGGAAATTGAAACTATGACCACGCAGTAGCTTGGGTCGAACTCTATACACCCTGAAAGTTTCATCTAAATCGGTCCACGGGTGTCCGGGTAATGTGTACCTCACACATAAAATGAACGCCATCTAAATTTTTAAATCATCAGTTTAAATTAATTAAAGTTCGAATTTGTGGTCAATTTCAAAGCGAAAAAATGTTACATCTTGATTTTTTGCACCAAGAGAGTGATAAAAGTCGAGCGATTTTGTGTTCCAGCCAAGGCACACCCAGTAAAGTCCATTAGAGTCACGTGATTTAGCTTCATCCCAAACGGAAGACAGCAAAACTGATCCAATTCCCTGTCTTCTATAATCCTCACGAATGTACAAATCCTCCAAATAAGTCTCTTTTCCATGGTCCAATGTGAAAAAATCTTTGAAAAATTTTTAAAACCGTTCTCGTCTCTTAAAAACGTACCTATTGAAACAGTATATCCAACAACATTTCCATCGACGCGAGCAATTGATGAGTAAAATTTTGGTCTGCTATATTCTGGAATAACTTGAGGACCGTTTTCATAGTCTGCTTTGAGCTTGTCAACAGTCATGTGACATTGATCAAGCATGTTTTCATATATTGCCAATTCTTCAATCATTTTCTGTATTTCACCAAAATCGTCAAATTCAGTTTTGGTAATTTCTTAACACAAATTGAAATCTGTGACACATGTGACACGATATCATGTGACAATATAATTTCTGACACATCTAATGACATATCTGGACTTTCAACAAACCTAATTTTAATCCTTTTTCTTCCAGCCTTTTGGACCCTTTGAGCTTACAAGCTTCAAATGCATTCAAGTCTTCTAGTCGTAACCAAACCCAGTCTTCTGATTGGGTAAGATTATTAGGATTAAGTTTGGTAATGGACTCAGTTTCCTTGTGTCGAATATATCCTCTTATTGGCAATTCGGGATACGATTTTTTCAGGAAAGAGACCATTTCTGATAAGCCATTTCCAGTTGAAAATAAAATGAAAGGGTTGAATCGCGTCCAGGTCGAATACATAAAACTGAACAACACCAAACCAGTTACTTTTTCATTCTCATCTTCATTCACAACACACCATACATTTTTGTTAAAGCATGATTGTATCTTTGCCGCCCAATCCTTATTTTCAATATAGGTTTCTAGTTCATCCGTCACTGAATTCAAAAATCGAATCATTCTAAACGATGTCAAAAAAACATTAGGGAATAATTTGAGGTCAATTGCGGAAATCAGGAAGAATCAAGTTGAAGGAATCAGAAGCGAATCTCGCAGACATATCATTATCACATTCGCAAGATTTAATTAAAATTAGTTCAAATCAATTTCAAATTCTCTTGTCAAATCG
Organism: Oikopleura longicauda; assembly: GCA_004367895.1. Lineage (NCBI taxonomy): Eukaryota > Metazoa > Chordata > Appendicularia > Copelata > Oikopleuridae > Oikopleura > Oikopleura longicauda. Next base: position 24,216 of record SCLD01099169.1, on the reverse strand, counting down.
TCGATGTTTTTCCCAGTTTTTGACTTTTTCGATTTTGTTTTATTTGCACTTTTGTCATTAGCCAAAACAAGCTCAGGTCTTTTGGATAGCAACACTTGTCGGATACATTGGTCTTTTGTTTCTGCACGAAATGATTCGACAAAAAGCGGTTTAGCAATGGTGCTTTTTGGGTAGACCAGTCGAAGGTGCATGCGCGCTCCTTCGGCATTGAATAACAAATCGAAATTGTACAAATCGGCCAAATATTCGATTTTCTCGAGGTAACTTGGTAATGTCGATGCTAATTGTTCAATATTTGTTGAGGCTTTACTGTTGAAGGTTTTCAAGTGATCGGATACAGATCGCGAACCGAGTCTTAGAGACAGGTCCAAAAATATCAAACTGGAAACCCACCTGACTTCGTTGTGTGATTTTTTCGAGACATTTTGCTTGGACTGGATATTGGCAGTATCATTTTTCTTTTCGGGCAATTTATTAGCTGGTGATTTCTTCTTTGGGCAGTTTTTAGGGATTATTTCATTTCTATTATTTGCCATTGAAATAAGTTTGTTAACAGTGGTTTTCTCCCATTTGGCTTTTTGTTTTTGAATCTTTTCTAAATCAAGGCCATGGATATTTCTTTCGACACATTGAACGGGATCTTTTGACCAAGGATTGTTTGGTTCAGCAAGATTAATTTTATAACCGTACTGTAAAGCTTCAATGGCTTAAATGCGTAACTCTGGAATGCGTAGTCTAATGAGCCTATTATGAAAATTGGAGGAAGTTAAAAAAAGCTCTCGATTTTGAACGTAAGGTACCGGTAGTCTTGTAAATAATTTTTAATTGAATCTGGTCCATTTAGGTGGGTCACACATAAAATTGGAACACCCAGCCTAGAACTTGCACACATTAGAGTGGAAGACTTTCGAATGATTTTGCTCGTAAAGTCCATGTAAAGTTCAAGACTAGATGTTCCACTATAATGTGTGCTTGTTCAATACCGGGTGTTCCACTCCAATGTGTGACCCCCTTTAAACGGAAAAAATAACTACTATCAAAAATGATTTTTTTTTCTGAAGCCGATCCTAGGCGAACATATGGCATCATTTCTTTGCATGTTATATTTGTATTGTCCACAATAATATTGCATTTAATTTTCATTAACTGTTCGCATCTTTGGTGGCACTTTTCGTGTACAAACTTTTTAAACCGAATTATTTTGATAATAATAAAATAGAAACACTCACTTTCAACTTTTTCCCATCCCATTTATAATTTCCATTCTGATCTGTAAAATAAAAATCTGCGCTTATCTTTTGAACTTTGACCCGTTTTTTCTAAATGACTCGTTGAGTATGAATCATACTCACATTACTAACCTTTACATTTTTTTCAATATCATCCGCCAGCGTGGATTTTCCTGATCCCGACAGGCCCCTGATAAGAGTAATTTCCATCGTCTGAATTCTCTTTCATTTTTCATCAATTTCTGATCTGTGATTCGCTCTCTTCACCGCCCACGCGATTTTTAATCAAGAAAGAGAAAGAGGCGAGAAACTGTTGAAACACCAAATCCGAACTGAACGAGACGATTCTGAAATAGGACAAGGTCATCTGTGTATGAGTGAGAGTGGACAATCGTCCGTCCATGGATCCCTGGTGACGTCCGAGGTTAAGCGTCGCGTCCCCGGATTAAAACCCATTTGTGATCAACGAAAGAAAAAGGCATTACCAAAATTAAAAGTTAGTAAAATTTTTTTGAAAAATTTTGAAATATCTTTTGCTTTAGCCAATTGGAGGGCAACAAAATTCGCAAAAAATAGAATTAAAAGTTGATATCCAGTCATGGCGTCGTCACAAAGACCAAATTGAAAAAAGAATGAAACTAGAAAAAATTGATCGGATAAAAATCACTGAATCTTTTAAAAATGACGAAAACGATACAGGATATTTTAATAGAGTAAATAAACACTTTTTTACGAAAATAAAATATTAGTGTCTGTATTTCAGACTAGAGAATATATAAATGACAAATAAATATCTATGAAAAAAGGGGTGATGGACTGTTCAGAGGATTCATCATTGAAGAGAGCCTGGAAGGATGTTCGAGAACTTAACTCAAACGAATTTAAATCATTAGAAAAAGAATCCATTGACTTCATTAATCAAATGTGTTAAAATACTTTATTCATTCCAATTCAACAAAAAACTATAGCTCTATGAATTTTAGACTGTTCGAAATGGGATTAGAGAAAGGGGAGGACCCTAGAAAGATTTATGCTCGGGCGATCGAGTTATTCAATATGAAAAATTATCAAGATTCGTCGTATTTGTTCAAAAACTGTATCCAAGTAAGTAAAGTTAAATATTTGTGAATGTATGAGTCATTATCATAATCCAGAATCTGGAAAAGGGCTCAATCGAACTTCTTCCAAGCTGTCTCAATAAACTTGCCAAGTGTTACGAAGCTCAGAATAATGTCCAAAAAGCATGTATCTTCAACAAATTCGAGAAAATGTACTATGAACAAGTCCTAGTCAAGAAATCGTTGGATATGATTGGTCTGTCAATGAATGCGCTAATCCGCGTTTCTATTAATGCTTATATTCAGACGAAGAAAAAGAGAATTACCAGGCAATCCTCAATCGCGTTGCTAAATTGGAGAAGATTGCACGTTTATGCGACGAAAACGACTGGTAAGTCGTCCACACATCGGTATTTTCTTTGGAAGTTTTTTTTTCAATGCGCTAGAATTTTGGAATATTAATCTTTTGTATACTGAAGCATAAATGAGATTGTGGTGGACTAACAAAAGGTCATTGATGGTTTGTCGTTAAGTTTGAATAGGATGCAATCGAAGTACAGCTTTGTGAATATAGACTATATTATATAGTCTATATAGACTAACATAGTCAATATTAGAATTATATAGAGAAATCTTACAAAATATTATTTTTAACAACATGAAAATCAAATTTACGTGACCGGTCAGTTAAAACCAGATTTTCTCTAGCGTATATAAGGCCACTACATTTTAATTGAGAAAATATATACTCAATATTATATAAATGATGTTGTACGAACGTAAGGTCAACCAGATGTATGCGTAATAGAAAATTCTCAAAAGAATTGAAAGTAATTAGTCGATAATTAGACGATCAGCTGATTGTGTTCAGTTCGAATTTGGCGCTGGATTACATGACACGAGCATCTTCCATCAAAGAAAATTACTTTCTTGAATCCGACGAGAAGCAATTTGAGAAAATCATGAATGAAATGAACAATCTAGAATATAAAAAGAACGTTGCTGAAGTAACATCTGTGCTTCGAAAACGCGGATCAATTTTGAAAGCACCGGGTAGTTCTGGAAATGAGAAAAAGAAGGTTCATTGGCCAGAAAATCTCCCCCGGTATACTATTGAGAAACGGTGGCGTAATCTGAAAAAGGTAAGCCTCTCCGATCACCAACAGTCCGTATTTCTTTATTACTATGATTTATAGGCTATAAATCATCTACTTATATATTGTATAGGGGGTACCAAATTGAAGTGTTACACTTGGTTGTACTAGTTGACACACCCCTGAGTGATACAATTGTTAGAGTGAACAAATTTATAAAACTATACAACCGTTTGACTCATATGGGATTCCTCCTATATTACTACAATTTTAGGTATTACTTTGTATTGCTTGGATAATTTTTGTCGAGTTTTTGTCACGTAATTTCATTCCTCATCATCTGGTATCATTCCACACCCAGATCAAATCGATTGCAATTTTGGTTTCAATAATTGTACTTCTTGTCGTTTGCTGATGAGTCATGCAGATGAATCAGTGCTGAAAAAAGCATTCACCATGCCCCTACTCTCTTCAGATCTCTGTCCAGAATTTCAATCTTCAACAAAATCGATATTTTTAAATATTAAGAAATGGAATTTTGATTCGAAATCGGTAAAATGTTATTCCCGACACTGGTGGTCATTTGGTCCCAATTGGTCCCAAGTGGTGCTGCTAGTGGTCAACAGTGCCAAAGCTTTTCAACTGATAACTTGTATTGTAAAAATGTAAATTATAATCAGACGTTTTTCCCACATCGAATACTTGAATCGGAAAGAATTCGCACACAGGTAAATAGTGATTTGAACTTGGGGCTCGTGACTCGATTACATAACTATTCCCATCATTCAAATTCATTATGTAAAACATTAAGGCCGAAGCAGAACGAGAATTAAACAAACCTGGTAGTTTAATAACTTTTCTCCGAGACTCAAATTGTCACAAATCAATCCAATATTTCATTTGCTTATATTATTTTCCCATATGCAGCGAAAACTTTCAATATCCAATATATCCCTGTCGCGACCTATGCGATAACATCAAAAACACATGTCTACAGTAAGTCATAATCATTTTGAGTCATTATCAAGTGCAAAACATATTTCAGAAGCCTAAAAGGGACGATATCAGCTGACCAGTGGCCTTTTGATTGTAATAAACTTCCAAAATATATTGATCCAAAGACCAATCAGAATGCAGAAATTTGTGGTTTTGAAGGAGAGAAATCAAATTCGATATTTGAATCAGAAGAACCAAAAAATAGTATTTGCACGAATGAACTTGACTGTCCTGGCCTTCTCAAAACTGGAATGAGAACAAATCACTTTTTCTTTGATCTGCCAGACTGTGCTCCACCATGTAAGGGTCATTTTTGGAGTGACGATGAAATCCAACTCAGTCGAAAATGGATTTTGGCATGGTCAACATTTTGTCTTATATCAACCTTATTTACAGTCTCGACATATTTGATTGATCGAGATCGATTTCGATATCCCGAACGACCCATTGTGTTCTTAGCTGCATGTTATATGATAATTTCATGTGTTCACATCACGGGATACTTTATGGAGGATGAAGTTGCCTGTTATGACAATATCGCTCAGCAGGATACTACCTGGAGTTTTTATTCAACGAATCCGACATCAATTATTGAACAGGTAAATGGGATAGGTATCAGGGTAGAGTCGTTAGCTCGAAATATTCATCAAACTAGTATTTTTGGCGTCTAAAAAGTAAAAATAATTTTAGGGAACAAAAAAACAATCATGTACAGTTCTTTTCATGATCTTATATTTTACAACAATGTCTTCTTCTATATGGTGGCTAGTTTTATGCGTCAACTGGTTTTTATCCGCTGTTTTGAAATGGTCTGGGGAGGCTATTGAAGCTCAATCACAGTATTTTCATATTGTCTCTTGGTCCGTACCAGCCGTTGCAACAATTTCTGTCCTGGCCTTGGGGAAAATTGAAGGTGATCCACTGTCTGGTATATGCTTTGTTGGTCAATATGACACTCAAAGCTTGCAGATATTTCTTCTCTGGCCACAATTAGGTAAACGAATGATTTTCAATCGAGGTCGGAGGTCGCCTGGGCAGCGTGTAATTTCTCATTTAGTGCTCATTTGTATTGGTTTTGTATTTCTTGTTATCGGCTTCCTGTCAATGTACAGGATAAGAATGGTTGTGAAAAATGAAGGAACGGGGAAACATGAAGGGCTTGAAAAGTTAATGCTCAAAATTGGAGTTTTCTCGTCACTTTATTTGGTAAGTCACTTCATGATGACACTTTTCTCATTAAATTACCTAGATACCTGCATCGATTTTACTTGGATGTTATTTCTATATCTACATTTATAACGATCGATGGAATAAAACATGGATGCTCTCTGAACGTGGCCGTGAATATGGCTTCAATCCTACGTGCGAAATTGAACAAGTATGACTTGCCTTCACTATAATAATTTGCTTAATATTTTTTTAGGAAATTGCAGAGAAGGGAGAGCGATTACCCAATTTCACATTTTTTATGCTTCGATATTTCATGTCACTGATTGTCGGTGTCACTTGTGGTTTTTGGATTTGGAGCGATAAAACATTGAACGTAAGTTTAATTTCATCATAACAATTTCATAATCTAAATATTAGTCATGGTGCAAATTCGTTCGGTCAATAACATGTCGTGATAAAGCCCCCGCCAGTCAAGTTCAAGAGAGGCGGGAGTTAACCCGTGGAAATCCCCTGCTGAGTGTGTCAAGCCGAAGTGAACAAGTTCGGTATCAGCCTGGATATGCTCAATCAAATCGTCCACTTTGAAACATTCCTTTTTCAGCTTAAGTTCAATTGATACATTGGTCCTTTCTTCTATCATTGTTATGCCTATCATTATATATTACGTAACAAATAATTACGTTATATCATCACATAGGAGTGCAACTGCCTAATACGTATTCCATGGATATTGTATCTTCGAAACTTTGCCAAAACAAACTTCTGCCCAAATGAATAAATCATCTGATATCACATTTTATTGTAACCTTTATTTTAGAAAATAATCGAGATCGAATCCCATCCTGGGAATGAGTGACGTAGGCGGACCCGGCGGACCACCGGACGGTGATGTAGACGGTGATCATCCAACTGAACTTCGACAGTATAAATCTGTAAGATATATTTAAATCCGGTCATTCACTTATAAATCTTTTAGAACACTCCCCCAAGAACTGGTTCAACCTATCCACCAACAGAATTTCGAAGGCGTGCTGGAACTTGGGGTGGAAATACAGCTGTATCCAGAGATAAAGTTGAAGGTAAAGATAAAGTATCAATGCAACTGTTCCAAGTGCGTTTTCAGACAGTCCAGAGTGGAAAGTCAAACTTTTGGAGGAAAAGAAAAAATTTAGTCGGACCAACAAATGGGGAAAATGTTCATACAAAGCATTGATCATTGAGGCAATTGAACAGAGGTACGTTTTATTTCGTTTAAATCTGTTACGTTAAATTAACGTTATAATCGCTTCATTCTAGTCCTCAACGAAAAATGACCTTGAACGAGATTTATGATTGGATTGTACAAAACATTGATTTCTTCAAGGGTGAAGGGACAACTAATTCCTCGGGTAAGTGAGGCTGCGGCAGATTCCCACATTTGTAACGCTTGTCCACCATTTTTATCACAACTTATTCAGCTGGTTGGAAAAACTCAATTAGGCACAATTTATCATTACATGCTATCTTTGTGAAAGAACCCCAAGTATGATATTTTATGTTTTTTAGTTGTTATTATTTTGAATTTTAGCAAAATGGAACTAGATCAATTGGGTGCTATTGGAGACTTGATCGTTCCCGTGAGCCAGACAAGGAAAAAAGTCGAAAACGACAACGGGAAGGAACTATTCGACGAAGAGCGAACACGGACCAACCTGATGCTCGAAATGAGGCGCTCAGGGTATGATGATAGACAACCATATGAGTTTTTTTACCTTTTTTTGTATTTTAGCGCAAAACAAAATCTGATAAACTTCAAAGCCCATGTAGAAAAATGTCTTCCCCGTGTGGACTTGGAACATCGAATTTGGCGAGTTCTGTCTCGAGTTTGAATCGAGATAGTTTAGAACATTCACCATCTCACTCACTTCCAGATTCTGGATTCAGTCCAACTGGATCATCACAATCATCCCTTTCAAATTCAATTGATTTTTCACCAACCCTGAAAAACGAACATTCTTCATTTAGTACCGATGTTGCCCTTGGTCTGGAAGTTGAATCTAAGCCATATCTAAGTCATGAATCAGGTGAATATTTCCCTTCAAATACATAAATATAAACGTATTTAGTGGCCACGCCAAAACCAGTAATAAAAGTTGAAGCTAATTCTGATGAGAGAAGTCAAGAATTAATCGACGTCCGTGTCAATGTGCCATACCACCAGTATAAGCTTTACAAATCTAAAAATTACACATTCTGGCTTATGCCGAAGAATATGATTGGCCAGCCGCAGTTCAACAAGGCCATTTTAGTCCAAAATCCAAATCCAAAGGAGGTAGAACAGTTCAAAACGCCAGAAGCACCGATTAAAAGAGAAAATCAGAAAAGTTTAAGAAATTTTTTGAATGACCACGAGAAAAATTTCTCACAGGTAAGCTTATTATAATATTAAATGCGACGAGAGAATTTATAATAATTTTTATGTTTCAGCTAAGTATTGAAGATCAATGTGATTTAGATGACATTTATTCGTTCAATAGATGGGAAGATTCTGATTTGGAACGGATTTAATCATACCACCAGGGTCATTTCGATAATTTTTTGAGATTTGATAAGAATCTGAATTGTCAATAAATGATAAATCCAATATAAGTTTGACCTGAGCCAACCAAACGATGGAATATTCTAATTTTGATTAAAAGCTGCCCAGGCGCTCGTGCATATCCGTTTCGTTGCCCGCCTGAGATTTTTCGCGTCTTTCCATGATTTCTTAACCTCGTTTCCGTGATATATCCCTGAGATCAATCCACCCACCGCGCTCGAAAGTGCCTAATAACTTATTATGGTGATCATTATACGCGGGCGTCGTTACTCATCAGTTACTCATCGTGAGTAATAACTGAATTCTAGGTGAATCCGTTCAAGAATAATCCTAAAAGATCACCTGACACGAATTTCTCTCTTGTATTATTCTGCTCAAAAGTATTCAACTGTGTTAGGGGTTTATCTTTCTTCATTCTCCTAAAGATTCCGCCCGTCACCGCACCAACCCGACTGTAATTCACCCACCGTTGTACGCCCCGAAGTTCCGTACCGTAGCACCCCTACGGTCCCTTATTATGGTGCGAAGTTTATCTGTTCAATAAAATTCTGCTATGTATACACAAATAGTAATCTGGATATTAATGTAAACAAATTAAGGGTCGAGTCCTCATTTCAATAACATATTGCCTCCAAAAAGTGAAAATCTGTTTTTTTTTCGCTCGGAAACCTACCCTTTATTTAAAACGTAATGTTTGTCTAAGGATAGATATTACTAATACGGGTGAGTAGACATACTATTGCCGGGTCAGCCCCAAATATGCCCTAGAGATGTCGCGGTATAGACCCTAGTTTTGAATGAGAGACAGATCATGTGATAACTCGATTGTCGCAATTGCAACAATTCCAATTTAAGATAAAAAATAAGTTTTTTTCAGAGAAAATGAATATTTGGTCTTTTTTATTTTTCACAGCAGTCTCAGCATCCTCATCATCAAGTACACAAGAAAACAAGCTTATCAGAGTTGTTGTAAATAACACAGAATCTGAACCAAGTCCATGTCTTCGCGCCGAGTTTACTGCAGAGGTAAATTTTGGAATAATATAAATTGTTTAAACTCTGACTACAAATTGCTAGTTTGAATCTGGTGGACAAAAAATTAAACTTTCCGATAATGTTATTGATATCGGCTCAAATTGTGGCCTCCTGAACATCAAAGACAATACAACAAACATCGAATTAAGCATTCAATTCCTGGTTAGTTGTTTGCCATTTTTTCTGAAGCGTATTAATATTTTTTGAAGAATAATACCGACACATGGTCAATGTTAGAAGCAAACGTTACGTACAACACGACAGAATATTCAAATTCTACTATTGAAAACGTGTCTGCTCCTTTGTCCGGAAAATATGGACAGGTAATTTTTATATAAAAAATAGATACCTCAAAAAACATCGCGTTCGACTTTGAGTGGTGGAATTCGTGCGAAGCCCTCAAAAGTTTCATACAAATTGGTAATAAATGACAATTTTAGTCCTTTCTTTGCACAGCTGGCTTCAGTATTGAGCTATCAGAAGATTCAAAATTGACTCTTGGTCGAATTCAGCTTCAACCTTTCAAAGTACCTGAAGATACTTTTGCCAACCCCGTTATTTGTCCACAAGGTGAGTCAAAAATTAATTATTATTGATAACAAAATTTTCATAGATATTTCCGTTGTTATTCCCGCTATTGTTGGAACTATTTTGGCTCTCCTCGTTATTTTGGTTTTGGTGAGTTCATAAAAAGTTTTGGAAAAGATACTTTTTTATAAAAAATCATTTTAGATCACTTATGTTATTGGTCGCCGACGAACAAGAATCGCCTACCAAGAAATCTAAGCTTCTTTTATGGTCATTTCACCAAGCTGCCTCTGAATTATTAAAATCACACATCTTCACACAATGCTTTCAATCAGGGATCGTTCTACCTGGTCCGTGGACCACCGTCTGGTTTTGGGTCCGACCCTGCTTTCAACAATTTGTATATACTTCTTTTCAATAAATCTTACAAGGACTATCCTTAAGGACAATAAATACAAATTAATTTTATTTTTGTTGTTATTACTTATTTTTCTATTGAAGAATGAATCGATTGGGTTTTAATATTTTAAAACGAACACTAGTTATTACTGCCGGTATCGGTAAGTCTTGAAGCTGACGAAAATATTAATTCAATAATAGGTTTAGGACGTTCCACCTTAAAACCTAAGAATTTAAACGCAAAATCAAAGCGAGTTTTGTCTTGTGGTGAGAAAGAAGCTCTACAACAACAATTGCAAAACATTTTAAAATCAGCTGATAAAGCATCAAATGTATCAGAACAAATGAGACTTCTCGGCGATGCTATTGAAATTGGTGAAAAACTCGAGCTACCACATGGTCACAAAGGTCGATTGTACGATATGGCAGCGAACAGTTATTATAATGGGCAAGATAATAAAAAAGCCGAAGCATGTTTTATACTGGCCATCCAAAATTGGGTACAAGCTGGTGTACCACATGATTCGCCGCCAATTGTCGAAATTTCATTGAAAATGGCGAATATTTATAAGGCAACAAATCAATTACCAAAAGCTCATTCTGGATACAAATGGTGTGTTGATACCGCCAAAGCATACTTATCCCAAGAAGAAGCCCAAAGTAATATTCAAAATTTTAAATCCCTTTATGGAATAACGCTTGATGCATTTGGTCGTTTCCTTTATGAGACTGGTAAACCGGAAGAGGCACTTCCAGTTATTCAAGAATCAATTCAAGTTGCCGAAGATATCGGTTCATCACAAGTTACGACATTGAAAATAAATTTCAGGTTGGTTTAATTTTCGTTTAAAGGTTGATTAATGATCCGTTACAAAAAATTTACTTTATAAACTATATATATGATATATATATTTTTAAGTTCGGTGCTAGCTGAAATGGGGAGACATGATGAGAGTATTGATGTATTAAATGAAATTATTAATTCGAATTCAAGCGAACAAAAAGCAAAAGTAACAGCATTGATTAACAAGGGACTTTTATACTGCATTAAAATGGATCGAAAAGATGACGCCTCATTAATATTTAAACAGGCCGTGAAGGAATAGTGTTTCCTTTTTCCAATAATGTAATAAACTGTGCTCTAATTCCGATAATTAAAGCAGAAGGGAAACCATAGATAAAGGGCGCTCTCGAATTGGAAGATCCTCAATTGTTACTTCAAATTAAGAAAATGGCACAAAAATATAAAATTTCACTTACTTGAGAATATATTGAGATATACTCACCAACCTAAACCGCTTCATTTCTAGATTGAAAAGGTGATAAAATGATCGATGGGCTAGACGACCCAGATGCAGAACGTGAGAAAATAAAAACTATTGATAAGTTATTAAATATAAAATTGGATCATTTGGTTCAATTGCGCAAAATAACAAATGAGGCACCAGGATTAATAAAAACTGCCGAACATGATGTCAATTCGATGGAAGCATCTATTCTTAAGCTTGTCGCAGAGTTAATATTACTGAAGAAACGACTCCTTCATGATGGCCAAACTGGAGCTTTGAAAATACTTCCGGCAGATGTCCTGAATGTGCCATCTACTTTGACCTGGCTTATGGCGATTGGCATTAAAGAAACTTCTAGAAAACTGGAAACGAGAGACATCCAAAATATGTCGGTTGAAAATTTTCTAGATGCATTGGAAAATTTCATGAGCACCTCGGTTTACTTAAGTTAAAATTTTAAGTGGTTCAGGGCTTGAGTGAAATAATTTTAAGCCTAAATTTCATTTAAGGATGGTCGAAAGCAGATCGAACATTTTTTATGTCGAAGTCAAGAAGAGCTGCGTCGACTGAAAACTGCTAACGAGAATTTGAATTTTATTCTCCAACGATTGGACACTCCATTGCCAAATGAATCGATACTGAATCAAATTGAAGGCCTGAATATACCTGATCATAAATTATGTTGGCAGAGTTGGAGACTTGATCACTCTCACGGACAGTCTGTATCAAGTCAGGATGAATCGTTTGACGAGTCGACAATATCAACAGACGACAGTGTATTTGTACGTAGTCCCCCAAAAGAGACGGGTCCTGGGACTGGTCTTAGTCAAGGACCGCGATCAATCAGTTTGGACGAAATCAACCAACTGTCTACTAATCAAGATACTGGTTATATGACACAATCATCCCAAATTCAGAACACATCATCAGCAAACACCACTAAACCGCGTGATTCATTTTCAAAACCGTCATTCTTCAATAAATGGCCAAAATTTCTCCAAAGAAAAAGTTCCCCTAGAACATCCGCCGATGTAAATAAGTCAGCACCAAACAGTCCTCATCTAAATAGGAGAAGTCCACGATTTTCAGAAGGAGATGATCTCAGCCCATTTTTGAAAGATCCTTTACAACAAGGACGTCCATTTCGAAAAGGTAAAAGTTTACAGTAAAGCCCTGCCATAATTTCGTGTTGTCCAAAACTATATTTAGTTGACGAGAAATCACCTGGTCGACCGATTTTAGCTCAGTCAACACCAGCAAAGCAAGCATGGACTGGCCAATCAAATCAACGAATTTCCTCAACTTTACCAAGACAAAACTTTATCACAGACGACACAAAAATGAGTTTCCCAAATGACAGTGCAATTGAGGAAGAGCCATCTAGCGGTCTTGTAAGTTATAAATTCCACAACATTTTGATATTTGACATTTTTTTAGAAATCATGGGTCGGTGATTCGTTGTTGGAAAGTCGTTTCGATGATTCAACTGTTAGTAATGAATCGAGTAAAACGGCTCGACCGAAAACGCGTTCTCGACACCCAAACCCGACCACTGATAAACGAAAAAGTGCTTTTCATCGTCAATCGTCAATATTTTTATCGATGTTGGTAGACTGGGACATTCCATTTGATCAACTAGACATGGACGAATCAAAGCCATTGTCAGGTGGTCGTTTTGGGACAAAATGTTACATTGGAAAATGGCATGGTGAATGCAATATTCGGTAAGTTATCTTTTAAGAGGATCAGCAGGGATTTTTATGGCTACAATTAAGAATAATTAAAACGTTTTTAAATCAGTAAGAGGGTGATTTAATATTTTTTATGGTGGTGGTGTTCAAGGTGGTACGTTTCTCAGACGGTGCATATCTTTTTCTATTTTCACTGTAAAATAAAAGCTTACTATAAGGAAAAAAAATCATATGTAACATATGATATGCATGCATATGATGATGCAGCATATCACGTCCAAAGCTATCACTTCAAAAAATAATATGCATCAAAATAACAAGCTATTAAGGAGGGTTGATATCAATGATGATCCTGGAACCAGTGGCTGTATAGAGAAAACAAAATATATAAATCAATTCAAGTCCGAATTACTGAATTACAAAAAAACTCGTCACGATAATGTCGAATTATTTCTTGGTGCTTGTTTGAAACAACCTAATCTTGCTATTGTTACCAGAAACTATCGCGGTTGGAGACTTGACAATCACATAACCGAATCCCCACCGAGTCTTGATCACGCTAGAATGATTGCTGAGCATGTCTGCCAGGGAATAGGGTATCTTCATTCAAAAAATATTGTTCATAGAGATCTCAGACCTGCAAATGTCATGTTTGATCAAGCTGGAAAGGTAATTGTCTTGTTTGAAATAATTCTAAAGTCTTTTTTAATTTAGGCTGTAATCAAAGGACTAGGATTGTCGACATTGGCAGCAATTACTGGAGAGGGTTCGATTATATTCAATCAAGACTCCCAAGAGTATTCTTTGACCCTACCACGAGACTGGGTATTCCGTCTAGCACCTGAACTAGCAACTGGAATACCTTGTGACCGTGATTGCTCCATCATATCGAAGGTATCAATACTTGTTTTAATACTTATTATATCAAATGTAATTTAAGTTGAATTATACAAAACAAAGTGATATTTATGCATTTGGGGTGCTATGGGCAGAGCTAATGCAAGCAGTTCACCGATCATCATTTACGTCTTCACGACGAAAGCCAGAAGAAACAATAATTTTGTCAAATCCACCAACTTCCGAAAATCTAGAAGATAATCTCTACAGAGCTGGTCTGGGAAATAAACCTGATGTTCCTGATCCATTACAAGATACGGCTAGAAATATAATCAATAAGTAAGTACAATTTGCTGCTTCCAAATATCTGATTTAAAATTTTAGATGCTGTGATAGATCTTCAGATGCTAGACCTACAGCAAGTTCGCTCTCAGATCTATTAGCAAAAGTCCTTTCAACAAATAAATTAACCCGCAGGTGGACAGATCGTCGAAGTTGATATCTCATCCTCATTAACAGGGATCAGCTGTCGTCCGTGCACGCCGATCCCTGGTTCAATGTATTCCTTACGTTCAAAGTTCCTTACTGGTGCCACTCCCAATACCGAGTCGCACTTGTAACTCGTTTCATCCCTTTTTTATATATTTCCTGTTTATACTGTAAACACGAAATTCTGTGAATTTGCACATTTATTGTAACTACCTCGCGCACATTGTGACCTTCACGTCTCAAACACGATTAAAATTTGGAATTAAAGAGGTGTATCCTCTCCTTCATTGATACGAGATCGGCGAAAAACTTCATTTCAATTTCCGCCTCCAAGACAAAATCAGTTGCGACGTATCGAAGCCATAGAAGAAAATGGATTCTTTATAAATTAAAATTAATACTGCTATCTGATATCCGAATCTCATCTTTTCGTCTTCCCAATTATTAACTGACCTTCCATCATTGCTTCAATAACAATCAAGCCATGGGCAAAAAAGCAATCGACAATGCGTAGATTATTTCACACCCAGACCCAAAAAAATGGCACTCTCATGTTATTGGTCCTGAGTGTTTTTCGCTTCTTCAATCACTGACTCGGTCAATTAGCCCCTCGTGTAGGTTGATATTTCATATCTGACCACCGCCTGGTCAGATATCTCATTTGAATTATTTCTAGAGAAAATGTCGATGGATACCCTTTGTGAAGCATTTCAATCGCTTCGACTTAAAGATTCGGCAGTTTTCAACTGGGAGACAGAGCAATTAACTTGCACAAAAACCAAGTTTGATAAAAAATTCATTTCTAAATATGAAGAGAAAGAAATTTCTTTCATAAAAGAACTTTTACCAGAAACGTTTTATTCTGTTTGGGTGATCAGACCCAAGAGAGAAATCATTGATCAAGGTATTTATTTTCTCCGAAAACGATGCATAGTAGGGTCTGGAAAAATAACAGGGAGTTTCAGACATATTTGACGATAAAGAAAACGATGTAAATCGTGGAAATTATCACGATGAAAGAGGTTGCCCAGCTGCCGCTCCATGGATGACTGAGAAGAAAATCGAAATTAAAGCTGATCCATCGAAAACTAAAAGCCCTTCTCTTACTTGCTCCCGTAAAATGACACGACTGTTAAACGAATTATCGAAAAATCGTAGTAAATTGATTGACGCTCAGCTTGCTATTGCCATTCCGGTTCGAAACGAAAACGAACATGTCGAATCTATCGGATTGCTTTACAGTTACATGTCAGATGATAATCTAGAATTTAAAATTGGACAAACAAAGTTATACACATTCGAAAATCAGCAACGAGATGGTCCCACAAAGCTGCTCCCTGTACACTATCCAAGTAGAAATAGCTTTTCAGCATTTGTTCGAAATCTAAACTTCTACACCGATGCAGCTCAAAATACATGCAAAGTAAAGTAAGTTTCTACATGTAAGTAAAGAATCTTACCTTTCTATTTAGGTCTGAATATCGTCCACAAATAAGCGATTGCTTTTTCGCGACAATTTCCTTCGAATGGAAATCTGAATTGAATCGACTCAGTTACCTAGCGCCACCAGATGTCTCCAATTCGAATGCCAACATGTTTCTAGAAATCAACAGACAAACCATTGAGTAAGTCATTTTCTCTTTTCCATCGGTATAAGTCTGAATGCCTTATCAACTCAATATAATCGCTCCGAATATTATCCAATTAATTTATTCAATAAAGGTGGCCGTCAGAAGTGAATGAAATCTCTAGACAATTGCGCTTACTAAATGACTTTGTCATGTATCTTGAAGACGAAGAACATCACATATCAAATCGAATCATCGTTAAGATAGAATCAGTTGAAGTCGAAGTCGACAAAATAATAACGAAAGGACATCGATCTGATCTTACACCTGACGTTTGGGCCATCGGCGAAAAACTTGAGTTTGACCAACTCACAGCATTTGTCACTTTATTACTCAAGAAAATCAGTGAAAATGGTGCTTCTTTGGCCCTTAACGAAGATAACAGCGTATGTCACTGTTCTTGATATCAGTTTTTAACTTTCACTATATTAACCACCTTTTAGTCACTTATTGGACTACGAATTCAAATGGCCAAAAGAGGACGAAAATCAAACGCTCGTCGCATCAGTATTGGTGAAGCCTTGGATATGTTGCTTCAATGTGGCGAAATGTATGTTAATCGCTTGATAATGGAACATTTTCAACATGCCCACCAGGTGGCGTATTTGATTGAAAAACATTCATCTGACCAATCAGAAGAGGGCGACGCGCGTTCCAATATAAACAATCTTCAAAAGAAATTAGACTTATGTCAGTTGATCGATGCCATGCTTAGACTTGAACTTGATAAATCAACAATTCAACGAGGTTGTGATACATACCTACTCAAATCATCAAATAAGTTGACCCTGAACTTGGATAACAATCTTGCTTGGCTTATTTCAAGAAAATTTCAACCTTCAAGTTGGTTGATCCGTCTTCAAGATTATCAGGAACTGCTCTCATATCTTGGACTAGCAAAATCTAAATGTGACCCGATGAAAGTCATCAGAATTTTATTCGGATTTCAACTTAATGTTATTCCATATACAATTTTTTCTGAAACCACTGTTTTAACGAGCTTTATTAAAGTTTAAATTGCAAGATTATCTAGTTGGTGATCCTCGTTCCAAGGGAAAGTCAAACTTGGATGGATCTGCTCAATATTATGCCATTGAAACGTCATATGCCGCACTAAATTGAGATGATTCCTAACAGCTTCATAGGCTATAAGTTGCTTAACTTGAACATTCCCACTTTACATTCCACGCCTTACCCCTCCTGCCAAGTTCACACCACTAAAGTTCACTGTAAATAAAGCACTTACAATTTATAGACCTAAATATCAACACAGTGTTAAGGGTAGTCCCATATGTCTCAGATTTCTCAAATTTCGATCCCTCAGATTCGAATTTTTGACAATCGGATCTCCCAGATTCGAGGCACATTGTCCAAAACAATTAATGATTTGATTACTCTGATAAGAGGCAGTGAGAATTAATCGGATAGGATTTCTACGAAAACGAGGTTTGTCTTTTTTCGCATTTTCAAGTTCATATGAATGAGGGTTAAAACCGAAAAGAGAAAGATAGCTCACGAGAAAACGATAAAACAAAAATAGTTCTTGGATTTGGACCCGAAATTGGTCTTGGACCCAATACGTCATTTTCGCAGGTCTGCTGGCCTCCGGTATGAGTCATACCGTATGACTCATGTATATAATCATATGGTTATTTTACTGATAAAAATTACAGGTTGTTTATCATCGTGAACTTATTAAGCTTTATTCACATTTGATGGTTTTTGAAATATGCCAAGTAAGACTTATAAAACTCCATTGTGAAGTTCCAAAATGTCTCTTTTCAGACATTTCCGTTTAGAAAACGAAATAAAGAGGAAAAACTATTTATCTCAGAAGGCCCTGGCTCGGTTTTGTCTCGAAAAAATACTGGCCGTTGATTGGTCGAAAAGAGAAAGTTATCGAACAACAAGTCTGACCTGAAGTCTATTACCAATTGAATGGATCAGAGAAAAAATGGCTTTACAAGATACATGGAATAAGATAAAAGCAGTCGGCTTGGACGTCGCCGAGTCTCTTACACCTGTTCTTAAACAATCAAAATTCAGAGAAACTGTAAGTTACTTTTTAGTATATAATTTATATACTTAAATGTATTATAAATTTGAAATAATATAAATTTTCATAATGAAAAATATATATATATAAGGGTGTTCTTACTCCTGAAGAATTTGTCATTGCTGGTGATCATTTGGTGCTTACATGTCCAACATGGAGCTGGCAATCAGGTAACAATTTAATTGATCAAATGAGTAAACGCTCATTTTTTTCTCACTCGAGATCTTGGTTCGGACTTTCAGTGAAAGTATGAATGGGATTTATTATCTAGAAATGTTGTTGTAAAATGATTAACAGATTTTTATATTTTCTGGTGGAGAGACATTTCATGTCATTGTCTACACGTCCGATATAATTTATCTTCGTGGGTAGTTTTTGATTTCCACTGTTTAGGTGAGAATGACAAGATCAAAGATTATTTGCCGAAAGAGAAACAGTTCTTAGTGACCAAGCAAGTCCCATGCCATAAACGATGTAAAGACATTCAATATTCTGGAAAATTCGAAAAAGTCATAGAAGATGATGGCCCAGATGGCGACGGAGGTATTTTATAGACGATAAATTATAGTTTAAAAACTTATACAAATTATAAGGATGGGTCGATACACATCATGGTGTGAGTACTGAAGAAGCTGAAGAAATACCTGAAGTTAAAACTGAAGCAGTCGAAGAAGACGATGACGATGAGATTTGCGACATGGAAGATTTCGAAGATGATGATGATTTAGTCATTCGTAAGTTAATTGTTTAGTAAACCCTCTTGCCTTCCTTTCTAATCTTATTTTCTTCAGAAACGGATAAACTTGATTTAAATATTGAAAAAACAAGAACATATGACCTCAGTATAACATACGATAAGTTTTATCAAACACCAAGGTAAACTTTTTTAAGATGTCATTTATTCTGTCAATGGGCCCTTACGAAATACGACACTAAAAAGTATATTAGATTGTGGCTAAGTGGATATAATGAAGAAGGAATCCCCTTGAAAATCGACCAAATGTACGAGGATATAAGTCAAGAACACGCGAATAAAACAGTCACTTTTGAGCAACATTCTTCACTATCAAGTCGACAATGCAGTGTTCATCCTTGCAAGTATGTCTATTCTAACTTTTATGCTTATGTAATATGTTTTTACGTAATAATCATTATTTTCAGACATGCTTCCGTGATGAAAAAATTAATCGAAGTAGTGTCCGAAGGAGGCCGTGACCTTGGCGTGCACGAATACATTCTAGTTTTCCTGAAATTCATTCAAGCTGTTATACCAACTATTGAATATGACTTCACAAAAAGTTTTCACTTGCATTAGACTTCCTAAATTCAACATTCTCACAATTCAAAGAGTTCCTGCAATCACTAATTCTGTACATGTTTTCGATTAATAACCTTTTCAAGACTGTCAGAAAAATGGGAAATATTTTTAATAATGACAAAAAGAAACCAAAAGCACAGCCAAGTAGAATAACAGACTTGGATAGAGCAGTGTTAGGATTGAAAAAACAGCGAGATCAACTGATGAAAATGCAAAAACAGATTGAGGTAGGATTGAACCCCTACAGTTATAACATTGCCATGAACTAGAAGGATTCAGAAAGATGAAATAAAAACAAAAGAACTTGCTCGTAAACTTCTCGCCGAAAAGAAAAAAGAAAAGGCTCTAAAACTGCTAAAGAGGAAAAAAGCAATAGAAAAAAGATATAATCATTGTGAAACTAATATAGAAAATATCCAAGGACTGATTGATCAAATCAAGGAAACGCAACAACAACAAGATATCTTGAAAGCTCTTGATGGTGGTAATGTAGCAATGAAAGAACTACATAAAATTGTTTCTGTTGATGATGCTGAGAGGTACGTTTCATCTATTGTGCAGCGAGATTTAAATATAATGTTGGGTAGGCAGGTGACTATTAGTTATTAAAGAACGATTGACGGATTGAGAGTGATATCGGGTATCGTTGTCTTATCTGTAGAGAGGGTTTACATCTTTAGATGAGAATTTATTTGACCTTCGTTCCAACTTTGTCACTCTTTTATAAACCTTGTCTTCGTGAACTTTCGGTATGGGTCAATTATTAGATTGAATAATTAAAATGATTAGATATTGAGTGCGAGTGCCTTTTTGTGCGTCCATAGCAGATATACACTGTCTGTCTATTTAGAAACTAAAGTTGTATGCTTTTTTGAACTTTCTTCTAAGCTATATGTTCTAGAATAATGGATGAAGCAGAAGAACAACAAGCTCAAGTATCTGAGATCGATAAACTGATATCTACAACTATAACCGATGCTGATGAGGTTGAATTAGAAGCAGAACTTGATATGTTACTTGGAACAGTTTCAAGTAAAGATCTTCCAGATATTCCAATTAACCTTGATGTTGATTTACCCTCAGTTCCAACCGCAGCTGGTGGGGACAGGGTGGAAGTTTCAGCAGTTACACCTACGGAAGAAAATGAAACCGAAATGGTTGCTGCTTAATGATAACTTTTCTATTGGTCAGATGAGACCCATTTTCAGGGTCAAGTTCAAAGCTCTTGGGATCATTCCTTTCTCTTCAATTTCACATTTTAGAAGAGAGAATAAACAACACTCAAACGATTACTCATCTGTTTATTTATTGTTCTAGATATGGATAATTAGAATTTCGGTCCGGGTCAAACGTAAATGACAATTTCTGCAGACGAAGAGATCGTTCCAGAAGAAGACTGTTCTTCATCCAAGGGAACTAAACCCAAAAACAGGACCGAAGAACTTCCAATGGGTCGGAAACCACTTTCTAGAAGGAATCCTGGTTTCACAATTCTTTACAAATATCCTTCTTAGTTTGAACTCTATGAAATTGAAGTCTATTATTAGCCAATTAAGGTTCGGGATACCCTTTTACAAGGATAAATTGTGAAACTCGGAAGGAGGCGTAAGTCGAGCTCAACAGATGGAAAAGAGTATTCAAATGAAAGTGGCTTTCTTAATACGAAAGCCAAGCCATCTGTTTACCATGCTGTCGTTGTAATCTTTCTGGAATTTTTTGCATGGGGTTTATTAACTACACCAGTCATTGAAGTTCTACGGGTAAGTCGGAATATTCTGCTTAACCCCTATTAGTATTTTTATCGTATGGCTGAAGTTTCACCAAACGGAAAACTAGAATTTCGAAAAAATGGATCAGTTTTCCTGGATTTGCTAATTGGGGTCAAGACTCTGATCGTGAGTTTATTATTATTTGTATTGACATAAACTTAGAACACGTTTGGAAAACATACATTTCTAATCAATGGGCTCGTTCAAGGCATCAAAGGCCTTCTTTCATTTTTATCTGCGCCACTTCTTGGAGCATTGAGGTAAGTTTCATCCGGAAAATTCTGGGTTCAAATGTATTTTTGCATTTAGCCTCAAATCTAGTCTTTCCGAATTCCCATTGAATATTTGTTAAATTAAAACATTTAGTGATGTCTGGGGTAGACGAATGTTTCTACTTTTAACTGTAGTTTGTACATGTGCCCCTATTCCACTTATGTCAATTTCACCTTGGTGGTTTTTTGCTCTGCTATCAATAAGTGGTACATTTGCAGTTACCTTTTCTATTGTCTTCGCTTATGTTGCTGATATAACAGACGAAGAAGAGCGATGTTCTGCATATGGCCTTGTGTCAGCAACATTCGCAGCTTCATTAGTCACCTCTCCAGTGATTGGAACTTACATAAGCAAACTTTATGGTATCAATGTCGTTGTTGCACTTTCATCTTCAATCGCTTTATTGGATGTTGTGTTTATTCTTATCGCGGTACCAGAATCACTTTCTGAAAGAGTTCGATCCTCGGCGACTGGTTGGGGACAGCCTATCAGGTAAACAATCAGTTTTTCCTGATAGTTTCTTTTTACTTTTATTTTAGTTGGGACCGTGTTGATCCATTCAGCTCCCTTAGAACTGCTTTGAGTGATCCAACAAATATGTTGCTGTGTTTATGTGTTTTTCTCAGCTATCTTCCTGAAGCTGGTCAATATTCGTGTTTTTTCATCTATCTCACTCAAGTCATTGGATTTTCTGTTGAAAAAGTTGCTTCGTTCATTGCCGTGATAGGAAAGTGACTTATCTCGATAACCATAATTCTTTAAAATGAATGGAATTTATTTCTTCAAATTTGTTGAATCAGTGATCAGTTTTAAAATCGCTCAAAAAGGCGTACTCTCAATTATTGCACAGACAGCACTGTTGACCACACTGATACAAACGACATCAAAATCAACAACAATATTAGTGGCACTTGTTTTTCAAGCAATCCAATTATTTTTTTATGCTTTTACTCGTACAGAATTAATGATGTGGACTGCAGGTGCTCTTGCAGCGGTTTCATCAATTTCATATCCAGCATTTAGTACATTAATTAGTACCAATGCTGATGTTGACCAACAGGTAAAACTGAAATAAATTAACTTATGATTCATAACTTATGAATCATAAGATATAAATAAATTTTAGGGTCTCGTTCAAGGTATGGTGACGGGTGTACGTGGTTTATGTAATGGTTTGGGCCCAGCCGTATATGGAGTTATTTTTTATATTTTCAACGTCAAAGTTGATGAAGGGGTAATGGATCTCACTGGAGCTACAGAACCTGTTGAAGGCGAAGAGCCTGCACCACAACTGGACCCAGCACCAGAGTTGGACCCACCTCTTGTTGATTCAAATATTCTTCCTGGTCCCCCATTTTTATTTGGCGCGTGTTCTGTTGTTTTAGGAATGTGCTACAATCAATTATAAATTATGATCACGGATACTATATCCAATGAATTTATTGAGTAACAAACCAAAGCGTTAATGATTGCAGCTCTCTTACCACGTCGATTACAAAATAAGACTCGTGAGCGTAAAATTAAACTTGAAGCTGAGTCTGGTGAGCCAATCGAGACCAATAATTTGTTGCAGAAGGCTTCAACATAAAATTTTGTTATTTTGATTCTTTAGAAACCTAAGCTGTTCTTCACATTCTCTGACGTCATTCGTTATGAATCATAACTTATGTGGCTCTTTATTCTTTTGACGCCCTCATACGATTTAATGTATATAAGGTGTAAGGCTCCGTATAGCTCAGGTTCGATTTCGTCTTGATGTCGGTTTTTTATTTTGTCATTTTCGGAAGCGTCCGGATCGATTTTTACCCAATTATTAAAAAGGCGATAAAAAGATGAAGTTGTATCTAACTTAACATGGTATGCAAAATTGAATCGGCTGTTGTTCCCAATTTTATCTAGAAAATTGATATGGTCATAGCCCGAATCAAAGAAAAAATACCTCGAGTTTTAGCCCTTTTTGGCAGACTTTTGATATTTCAAATCCGACTTCCAATGAGAAATTCTTTGAATGGAAACAATCTAAATATCCTTTTCAATATCAAAACATCGGCCAAAAAGGGCTCAAATCCGACATCAAAATCACGGTTTGAGTAAAGATCAGTTTTACGGATAATTTGGATGAACCGTCAATCCTATTTTGTAATTTATCTGAATGTTACTTGACACGCATGCCGAGTCTAACAAGTCTTTTATGGTCATTCTCGAGCCTTGATCCTAAGTGACCGTCATCGAGTTCATCCATTTCACCATTTGTCTATAAATATACCAGCGAATAATGTAAATACAAGCTCATAAAGCCTACGTGAACTTATGGGTGAGGACGAACTAAAAAGCTTTAGGATGCTTGAATTTAGATGACTGAATCACTATTTCCGATTGCGCTGTCGACTTTCGTTTCGACTTTTTTGCTCTAATAAAAAATAAGACTTTATGTGTTCTTCATTTTTGCAAATCTTTGGTAAGCCAGTATAAGTGGATATCAATGATATCATATGATATATCAAACAGTTTGAACCGGGAGAAAGATGAAATTTCGTTTATTCGAGATTCCATCTCTTGTAGGGTCAGATTATATACACGACGTGTATTAGAAGTGAACAAGTTAGAATCTTAATAATGATCAGTTTTGCAATAATTTGTAGATTTGTTATGTACAACCACCTCGGCATTTTCTTATTATTTATTATTTAAATAAATCAAAAGGGAGATGACAAGAGGAGTTGAGAGTCTCAACTCGAGACACACGGTCGAGTACAAAAATGAAACACTGCTTACATGT
>SCLD01099168.1:0-32458 GCA_004367895.1 Oikopleura longicauda | reverse complement strand
CGACAACGTCTACGACGACTACTACAACCTCTACTACTACAACGTTAACCACGTCAACTACCACAACCTCTACTAATGCAACTTCAACCACATTAGCGATCACAACCTCTACCACTACAACCACGATGACATCAACATTTACGACCAAGCCCATAACTGTGATGGAATATACTTCAACGTCTTCCACCACTTTGGCTTCATCTAGTGCCACTTCATCAACAGTTGTCACCAGGACAACTACAACTGAAGCGACATTACCATTGGATTACTATGACGCCGATAGTTCATCGGATTCAACCAAATGGGGAATAAGTTCTGATAATACTCCTGATTACGAATTCGACTACAATTTTGTTAGTTTCACCGATGATAGTGGCAGCAGTGAATCATCATTTGATCCGACTATTGGCCGATCTGACCGTTCTGGGAATTTAAATTCTAGAAAAAATAGAATGAAAAGGAGCACATCGTCTTTTTCTCATCAGTCTAGTATAGATGATTTATCTAACTTTGTTTCTTTAGGCAAAACCATCCAGGAAAGTGTCATTCAATTTATTCAAACTGAAAAACCGGAACATCGATTTTTCGAAACTGATGCTGTGTTGGTCGAAGGAAATTACACTTTCAAATTGTCAATAGACACTGACGACATCGATTGGAACTCTGACGGATTATTCATTGATTATATTGCCCTACTTCCAAGTCAGTACTACGAACCAAATATCCTCAAAAAGAAAATAACCGAACCATGCAGCTACTCTGAGAAAGTTGGTGATAAATGCATGATGTATGACCATGTTAGTCTCAATGAATATCATACAATCGAAGAGTACTCCCTTCACAAGTTGCCACTTCTGAATTTCGATATCGAACCAGCTCTTTTGTTTAATACAAAACCTGGTCAGATCCAACCCTTTAACAGAATGTTAACAATTGACGCAGCTGCTGATCCAAGTACAGCTATCAATACTCTTTATGCTCAAACTACTCCACCTGGTGCTGGTGAATACGTTGTTATAATTGATTATGTCAATCCAATCGATCAATATCAACAAATGAAGGTCAATGTTAATTTACAACGATCTGGTATTGCTCGTGTTGAAACTGTTATTTTTAACATCTACAGTTGCGATTACCTTTTTACTTGTCGTCAAGTTGGTCTCGACCGATCTGGAGCTGTTAAGAAGATCCAATTGGAATATCTTCAGACCTATTTCACATTTTTGGACGATCAGCCACTCAATCGACTTAAGGTTTATATCGATAAAGTCTACCTGATCCCAGCAGAAGATTTCGATGTTGAAATGGTTGAACCCAAAGCAAAATGCGTGACAGATATTGGTCCACGATTTGAAGGCTGTTACCCAAGCATTTATCCAAGCCGTCCTGCCCAAGGAATGGAACTAAGTCATAGAAACTGGACATCTACTTTCCAGACCGAGACATTTACTGTCACTGGAGTCGAACTTACTGCTGGAAAATCTACTTTTGTGTTTGGCAATATTCATCCAGCAAACTATGTTTTTGTTATTCAGTATAACCAAAGAAATCATTTGGCTTTCAATTTAACGATTGATATTGAATCTATCGAATCTGATTTTCATAACGCTCATTCTGAAATGAAATATTGTGCGCTCTCAGCAGGCTGTCGATCACTGATTGAAAATAAGGGTGTCCATAGCTTTTCAATTCAAAAAGACACTGTAGAAATATCGTTAATTATACCAGAAGGGAAATCAGTCTTTATCGAAAAAATCATTGCGATTCCTGAACCCAACTGGTCAATGAATCACTTGAACTTGGATCAAATGAGTTTTGCAGATGCATTTATCACGAATTGCGGATTCCATATTGATCCTGCTAAATCTTCCAATTTCTGTCTAGAATCGGCACGTTCATTGGTCATGTCAAATACTGAAGCTAAAAAATGTCAGTGTGCTATGGCCGGTACTATTGACGGTGCTCAATGTGAACCATATGGTTGTCAATGTGAATGCAAAGCCAACGTCATTGGAAAAGATTGTTCCAGATGTGCTGTGGGCTATTACAACTGGCCCGAATGTACAAAATGTGACTGTGTTGGAAATACGATTTGTAATGAGGAAACTGGAGAATGTCTCTGTCCACCAAATACTGCCGATGACTGTATGTCTTGTGCAGCTGATGCATATGGATATCATCACATCGCTGGATGTTATGAATGTCAATGCTCTATTGAAGGTACAATCAATAATGATTCGTCATGTGACCTTAAAACTGGTCATTGTCAATGTTCACCAAATGTCACTGGACGAAAATGTGATCGATGTGAAGATGGTTACTATGGATATCCAAATTGTAAAAAGTGTGATTGCGATGAACTCGGTACTGTTGATTCATCTCTCGGACAATGTGACGTCATCACTGGTAAATGCCAATGTAAAAACAACGTTGAGGGTTTGAACTGCTCTAAATGCAAACAAGGAACCTTCTTCTTGGCAAAAGATCATCCAGATGGTTGTATTGCATGTTACTGCTCCGGTCTCATTGCCCTTGGCAAAAATCATCCTGAATGTTCGCCATCCGATTTTGCCACAGCAATTGTCAGTGATATGTCAAAAGGATCAAAGGATCGATATACAAAAGTTCATAGAGGATGGTCTGTTCAAGGAATGAATAGCAACAATTATTTTGAGCATATTAACGATTGGAATGGATTCGTTTATCTTGATGTTGCCAAGGGAGGCGGCCAAGCAGATCGAAGTGGAATCGGCGGTTCATCACCAAAGCCTCTCTATTGGATCGCACCAGAAACATATCATGGAAATCGACTCGGTTCCTATGGTGGAAAGTTGAAATATTCGATATCATGGGATGAAGAACGAAAAGATAAAATCTTTAACAATGGTTTCGAACGATTAAATGTTGATCCCGATGTAACCCTGACTGGTGGCGGCATCTCAATCGGATGGGTTAGCAAGGATCATACCACTGTCAATTCAAATATGACTATTGAAGTTATTCTAATGGAGACAAACTTCTTCAATTTGGGAACTAAAAAGAAGATTAGTCGTGAAGAAATGCTTACCGTCCTCAAAGACTTGGCTGATATCAAAATCAAAGCATCTTATCCAGTTGCTGTTTCTGAAATCGGAATTCAAAATATGGAATTGCAAGTGACCGACTTCAGTGACCGATTGTCTAGTCCATACGAACCAGAAATTGCCCGCGAATATTCATTTGGATCACGTGTTGAGGTCTGCAACTGTCCCATTGGCCATAAAGGTAGTTCATGTGAGGAATGTGCTGAAGGATATTACTGGGATAGATCATCATCTGATCCAAGTCAAAAATGCGAAAAATGTAAGTGCCATGGTCATTGTGATATTTGTGATGAAAATGGATATCCATTTATCGAAGAAAAATATATCGGTTATGGTGGCGCTGAAGCTGTTGCCGGTGCAGAAGAACAAACAGTTGAGATTATCTATGGATATCCTAATGAAGCACCAGAATACGAGGTCTCATATCATGATAAATTTCCGGCAGGTCTCTATCAATATGATAAAAAACGATGTAAGCACAACACTATTGGCAAAGAATGCGAATTGTGTGCTCCAGGATATATTGGTGATGCCACCAAAGGTTTAACAGATGATTGTAAACCATGCCCTTGTCCAGCTCCACACAATAATCATGCCGACTCATGTGGATATCAACCGATTGAAGATATGGCTAGTGCAGCTTCTGATTTCTCATTAGTCGGTTTTACAGACACTTCTGACTACTCTTCAATGTCGTCTGACGTGGCCAATGCCGAATTGGGAAAACTCCTCATTCTCATTGCCGATGCTAACTCACCTGGAAATCAAGACAAATATGAAATTGTTTGTAAATGCAGCGACGGTTATTCCGGAGCAAACTGTGATGAGTGTGATGCAGGATTTTATGGTCGTCCAGATATGATTAATCAAGGATGTAAAAAATGTAACTGTAACGGTAACAGTGATCCTTCTTTTGGTGCCGTTCAATGTGACAAACTTGATGGAACATGTACTGCTTGTGTCCATGGCACAGCTGGAAAGAACTGCGAAAAATGTGCAATTTTCAAATATGGCGATCCAATAAACGAAAAATCATGTCGCGACTGCCCTTGTGAAAAATGTGGCTCGGTTGATTGTGACGGTACCACTGGCGATTGTCAATGTAAGCCCAATGTTGTTGGCGATCTTTGTGAAACATGTGCTCCTGGTTTCTGGGACTTTGATGCATGTCTACTTGATGGTTGTCGGGACTGTCAATGTGACCAAATGGGTTCTATATCGCTTGAATGTAATCAAACCTCGGGTGTATGTGATTGTAAACCAGGTGTTGATGGCAACAAATGTGATGTGTGTGCAGCTGGTTATTGGAATCTCTCCAAAGATGGCTGTGAAAAGTGTGACTGTCCTCCTGGTCTTCCCTGTGATGCTACCACTGGCAAATGCTTCTGTCCTGAAGGAATCATAGGTGATAGATGTGATCAATGCGAAAATCCTCGGTCAGTTCCAGTTAAACAAGATGGTAACACTGCTTGCAAAGTGTGTGATCAATGCATTGACTGGCTCCTTGGACCAACAGAAGTTACCGGAGTATGGGTTGAAGATCAAGATTATTCTCGAAAAGCCATTCAACCATTGACACATATTGTGCTGGAAAAACAAGCTGAATTACAGCAAACTAAAGCTCATGTTTTTACTCGCAATCGATTGGCTAATCTCTATCTTGAAGTAGATCAAACAATGATCAATGTCGAAAATCGTATAGTCGATAATAAGCATGACCAGGCCGTTTTTATGAAGACTTTGGCTGAATTCAACCACACACATCTTAAATTATATCAAGACTGTGAACACGTTCATCATCTCTTTGATGAGACAAACCATACTGATTATATGGGAAATCAAACACTACTTCAATTGAAAGATATCCAGCAATTTGCAATGGATATAAACTTTACTTCACATAGTCAGGTGAATTCTTTGGAACTTGCCTCTTACTCAGATGATGTTGAATATGAAGCTGAAAAAGAGCGAATGATTGATCAAATTGAGCGCTTAAGAAATATGAAGAAAACCATAATTGATATCAAAGATAGATCAAATGTCGAGCATTTCAAAAAAGAGAGTCACGACTTGTGGAATAATGTCAAAGATCGTTTTGATACGTTTTATTATAATAAGACTGTTTCCGAATATGTTGGTGGTGTCAATTTGATTAGCGAAAAACTTGATGACTTTAAAAATCGTCTCGATGAAGCTACCATGGTCACATCAGAAACCGAAGATAAATTGAAATCATTGGAAAATCAGCTGGCGGCCATTGAAATGTCTAACAAGAAACTCGAAACTGAATTACTCGAAAGTTACAAGTACGTCAAAGGAGGTGTAACAATGAATAATGGAACCCGTCATATTCTAATTGATGCCAAAAAGCAAATGGAAATTGTTGAAAATCTTGATTTAGAAATTATCTCAAACGAAAATTTGGAAATTCTTCCAGTTAGAATTGATCAATATAAAACTGCTTTGGATGAATCCACGATTGAGGTTACGGAAGCCGAGCGACATACAAATCTCATTCAAGAACGTTTTGAAGATCTGAACGCCATTTGGACTGAATATGAACCTGCTCTTCAACAACGCCTCAAAGATGTCGAAAATCAAAATCTCACTGAAAAAGTCAATCAGTCAATGACTAATTGGGCTCGAGCAGTTGAATTGGTCAATGGCGTTCAAGAGAGCCTTATTGAGTTACCAACACAAGGCGATGATGTGGGCACATGTATTTCGGAAATGAGACACAAGAAGTCGGAAATTGATGCTAGAATTGAAAGTATTCAAGAGGTTTATAGTGGACCACGACGCGATTTTGATAGACTTCAAATTGAGTTTGCAGATATTCAAGCGGCACTTGACTTTGAGGATATTGATATGAATGCATTCGATGATATGAGTGAATTCAACTTTATTGAAAAGGAAATTCTTCATAACGAAACAAAATTCCGCAAAGACGAACTGGAAACAAGAATTCAATGGATTGAAGAATTTGGTTCAGAAAGAGAAAAGACTCTTGATGCTGTTGATACCGCGAATGCCGCCAACCGTGAACTCAACTCTTTAATTGATATGGTATCTGATACTCTGAATCCAGAAAATGAAAATGGATACTCTGTCAAGATCGAAGGGCATAAAACTTCCACCCTTGACACTATGAATGAGATCGATCAACTGCTTCTGAATATTCGTGAAGAGATCGAAAGGACACAGACATTGGTCAATGAAGTCTCGCAGACTGTAAAGGTCGACTATAGAAATGATTATATCCGTCACAATCGTCAAACACTCCCTGGTGATATTGATGTGTCCGTATTCACTGAAATTTCTCTCAACTTCAAACTCAACTCTTCTGCGTCTCATTTGGCATCGATTGTTGATCAAACAAATCCCGTAAATAGATTTGAATTGATGGTTCGCGGTGGCTTTGTTGAATGCACTTTTGTACTTGGTGATGTAGAAACTACACTGAGAAGCAACATTAACGTATTTGAGACCAGCAGATCTGTTCAAAAATGGTTCAATGTTCGGGCGTCAAGATTTGGAAAGCACGGAATTCTGGAAGTCACAGAATTGAAAACGAACGGTAAAAGATCGAACCCTGATATTGTTGAAGCTGAAGCCGATACTAAAATAATGCGATGGGACACTGTCGAAACTCATCTTACCATCGGAGGACCTCAATCCAGCGTTTCGATAATCGATGTTGAAGTTAACAGCGCTCCAGTTAATCAATGGATGTATGCGCAAAAGTCTGAAGATTTCACAAACTCTGATGTTCATTTCGACCTTGATAAATTCAATGAATCTTACAAAAAGAAAGATGAAGAACTTACTTGTGATGGATCATGTTGGACATTTACCGGTGAAAACAGTTGGGCTTTTATAACAGAGGCAAATCATGAAAAGTTCTTGATCAATACCCGAACTGGAACAATCATGTTTCAAATGAAATTGAAACAACCTATTCAAGCAAATGGATTGATTTTCTTTGTTGGTGATCCAACACAAAATAAATATTTCATTGGTAAGTTAATAGAATTTTCGATTTGATAGAGTTTTTATATTTATTTTAAGCCATGGATATAAAAGACGGCTCACCCCGATTCATATATAATTTGAATTATGAACATGGCGCTCAAGTTATAACATTGGAGGAGGGTTCATCACTTTATCAACAAGAAATGAATATCAGAATCGGTATGGTTGGTGGTGTTGCTGGTTTAGCTATTCAAGAATGGAAAAAATCAAAAGTTAAGCCGATTGAAAATGATAGACTCCTCAAAGCAAAAACAGATCAATGTCCAACTTGTCAATTCATGATTGATAATCAAATGCATTTCGGTGGAATTAAAACTCTAGGACGTAACTTAAGTCATTTGGATGATATGCTTGAAACCTGGAATACGCCATATCGTGGATGTATGCATCAACCAACAATTAATCATAAAGACTTTGATATGTCTCTTGAAGGCGTCAAAAAATCAAATATCTACGAAGGTTGTAGAACAGAACAAATCACCAAACTATCATTTGACGGTACAGCAGCGATCAAGCGTTCCGATGGTATTGGTTCTCTCAAAGATGTTATGTAAGTAACCTTAAATATTGTATATGGCATATATTCTATCGTATGGTTTAGGATAACGTTTGGATTTTCAATCTCAGCTGGTTATACTTCACAAGATGCTATCATCTGTCGAGTCGCCATGATAAACTCTGGCTTTTTCATCGAATTTGGAATGGAAAAAGGCAAAGGATTCTACTATAAATCCGAATTGGATGGCAAGCATCACATTGCATTGGATATTGTCGCAGATACATTTGTCAATGTTGCTATCGAGAGAGATCAAAGTGTTTCTCAAACAACAACTGTCTTGTTGCAAGCTGAAAAGACGACATATCCATTGACGATCTCTGATATCAAGCCAACAAACCACGAAGAAGGAAAGATGGAAGTTACATTTGGTGCCCAAGTTAAAGGAACAAGTGTCTCCAAAGGATTTAATGGATGCATCGAAGGTGCCTTCATCAATACTTTTAAATTATCAGACTCCAGAAATATGAATCACGTGTTCACCAACTTCCAATGTTTCAAAGAACGCAATGACTGTCTTGGAAACATCCGATTTAATGAATGTCATACCAATGTAGCTTATAAACTTATTCAAGCTCCTTCTTCGCCATCAGAAATGATGACAGTTGTTCATCGGCCTGTTCATATGGAGCGGCCAATAGTTAAACAAAGAAATAAAGAACGAAATAATAGACGAAAAGGAGACAAACTTCAAGGATGCCCAGCATATCCAAACCCATCACCAAAAACAGACGGATTCGACTTCAAGGATAGACTTGCTTGGGTCAAATTCAACACCCGGAGTAATCGGGAAAAATTGAGAGATGACTTTGACTTATACTTTGAGGTGAGTTTTGGAATTTTTTTTTATTTAAAAACATTTTTTTATATGAAATCGAAATATAATTGCATTATAAGGTTTTCCCACGATCTGGTGGCAATGTCTTGCAACTTATTGGTGATGATTGTAATCAACGAATTTCACTTTCACTCAAACCAGAGCGTGCTGGTGCTCGGCTTATTGTCGATATTAAAATGGGAAAGAACGAATTTAGTTTCTCTAGCAAGAAACTGAAGAAATCCATGACTCATAATGTATTATTCCGTACCAAAAAGGATGGCTCAAAGACCAAGTTCATCTTGGAAACCGATCCAAATAATCATAAGTCGAGAACAATTCGTCGGTTCCCAATCGCCCTTCAATTGAAGAATATTTATGGTGGTGTTATTCCTGATGTTTACAAATGCAACCAACAGCAACGCGCTTTTGATGGATTCTTGATTAGTCCAAAACTGAATAGTCATCAACTCAAAGCTAAAAGAGTCGAAAATGTTTCCAGTGTCTTCTCTGGTATGACTGGTAATGATGAAGGCCTTTACCTCCAAAATACGAAAATGAATATCAACCTTCCAAATGTTGAGACGGTCACATTCCGTATGCAAGCTCATAAGCGTGTTGGTGATCCAGAACGCCATTTCACATTCTTCAATATGACTTCACAAAACGGTAAGCTTTCAGAAAAAAAGTCCAGTTTTACCAGCAAAGACAAAGTCATTTAATCAATGTTTTAAGGTGGTGTCGAATTGGCCTTATTTGATAAAGATATGGTTCTGATAACACAACAGCAAGGTGTCGCTCAGAAGATCGAAATCCCAGTTCAGACATGTGTTCAAGATGAAATCCGGGTCATAAGTAAGTTTAAAGATATTAAACTTTATAAAATCGATACTTATCAACTTTGAACGAAAAACTAACCAGAAAATTCAGTTCGAATTATCAGCGATAGCATCCATCTTTATGTCAACGGCGAAATTGAAGAAATCAGCATTGATCCGATGAATATCAGTAACATTCAAGTATTTGACTACAATGGATGCCTTTCCGACTTCAAAATCAATGAAAAACCATTTAATACATATTCCCCTACCTTTTATGGTAATGAATACTCTGTTAGTCACTGTCCAGTTTAATTCTGTATATTCTGATAACCTCATCTTCAATACAGATATCAAATCACCTCTATATCCGTTTATAAATTATGGTAAAACTCTGGAAACTTAGAAACAAATTCTAGAACGTAGTCTATTTTGGAGAATCTTTTTTTTTGCCAATCAGTTAGCAATTTTTTAAAAATATAAGTTATATAATAAATATAATTTATACACGATGTCACAAACGCAAGCGAATGAGGAGGAGGCGAACCAAGATTATTCAATGTCGGATAATATGTCAGACGAAACACACGATTTAATCAATAAAATCCTAGATAAAGTAACAAAACTGCGACAGGAATTAAAGCAGGACTATGAGAAAGAAGTTGATCTTGTAAATGATGAGATGGAACAGCTAGAGCATCAAATAAAAGGTTCTTTAGATACCACAATCCCCGACTTTCTTAAAAACATTTGTTTCAGAAATAAATAAGAATAAAACGGACTTTGAAAGTAGTATTACTGATCCTTCAAATTCAAGTGAAGCTGGCAACCAATTTATCAGATATCAGCAAAATTATATCAATCAGTTAGAAAAGCACATTGCCAAACTTAAACTGCAAAATAAAGGAATGAGAGATCAGTGGAAAAGGACGTCACAAAAGTAAGTTTAATAAGATTAATAAATCCGTTGGTCAATCAAACCCATATTTTAGTCTAAAGCAAAAAGAGGGAGCCGGTAAAACTGTTTTGAATCTTCAACAACTTCAAATTGAAAATGCCCAAGGCATGGTAAAACTCGAGGGCATTTGGCAAAACTTGCTTCAGTGCAAATGCCAAGCTGCAGAATGTAAAGTACTTCTACAACAGGATTGGCCAGAATTTTCTAAAGTGATTTCTGTTTTTTGAAAAATGCGGGTGGTAAATTCCAGCCTCGCAAAGACACAAGAATCAGTCCTTCAAGCAACACTAGAACGTGAGTCCTTACTTGACAAAATATCTAATTCGAAAAAACAAATAAAACAAGCCGAAAGTCAACTGATAAGTGCTGAAATCGAGCTTGAGGCAGCAAAGAGTAAACATGAGGAGGTGGGTCATCGATTGTTTTCAGATCATTGGTTTTACACTCCTCTAATTTATATTTTAGCAAACCTCATTAACTGGATCCTATGAGGTGCCCACTATCTTCAGCTATGTCGAACAGCATGCGGCCATGCAGGTTTTGAGACGGGTACTAGGAGAATGGTCACGAAAAGTTGAAATATTAGCAAAGGAAAATACAATTCTTACGAAGAAATGCTCGAAATTAGGGAAAGATCCTGAACTTCACCAAAAAGCCTCTTGAAATGCGCTACCATATGATACACATAATCACTACTCACATATTCCTGCTAATAAATATACAAAAAATAACAGCCTGGTCAGAGTGCTAAGAACAAGATTTTATTTTTAATTGGACTAAACGGGAGGCAGTGGGAAATTGAAACTAATACCAGCTTACAAGTCATCATCTTCATCTGGCAAAGCCGAATTCTAAATAATACAGTTAGCTTCAGAAACAATAAAACAGAATTTGTATTACCTGGGCATCCTTGAGTTCTTGTTCATATTTTTGCAACATGGATGGATCCATTTGAACTTCTGGTGGTGCCAATGCTGGTGAAGCAACGAATTCCAAGTTTGGATCACCAACCAATTTACGAGCGAGCCAGAGGAAAGGCTTTTCAAAGTTGTAATTGGATTTGGCGGAGATATCATAGTACTGAAATATTGGTTAAGGATATGAAAAAATATAAATCATCAAACTAACCTGGAGATTTTTCTTGCGGTGAAAGACGATAGATTTAGCCTTGACTTTTCTGTCCTTGATATCGACTTTGTTACCGGTCAAAACAATTGGGATATTTTCGCAAACACGGGTCAAATCACGATGCCAGTTTGGAACGTTCTTGTAAGTAACACGTGATGTGACATCGAACATGATAATAGCACATTGACCTAAAATGCAAAAGAAGAATATTGAAAATTATAGATTTCCTTCTCTCTCATAATGATGATTCGGACTAACCTTGAATATAATATCCATCTCTAAGTCCGCCGAATTTCTCCTGTCCTGCAGTGTCCCAGACGTTGAATCGCATTGCTCCTCTGTTGGTGTGGAAGACAAGTGGATGGACTTCAACTCCCAAAGTGGCAACATATTTCTTCTCAAACTCACCAGTCAAGTGACGTTTGACAAAAGTAGTCTATAGAAATTATGGTTTATGATGAGTTAGAATGAGTCATAGTAATTAAACATGACTAATAACAATCATACCTTTCCAACACCACCATCGCCTACCAAGACGAGCTTGAATGTGGGCATTTCCTCCTGCGCCATCTTTCTGTTCTTTTTACGCTCTAAACATACAGAATGTTACCACAAATAAAACAAAAAAACAACATATTGGTAACGAACAGGCAATCTCTATCTTTGCCACGTGAAAGTCAAATCATTTCTCTCTTGAATAACTTTTTCTCTGACGATTTCAATTTCAGAAATGAACGTGGGCGTTTGAGACTCTAATTATGATTGGTCGGATAACTGGTGACGTTATCAGATTCATGTGAGTCATTTAAATATTTCCAGTGGAACGAACCCATCCAAAATTTCAGCATTTTTTAAAACCCAAAATCTCAAAAAAAAAACAATTTCAAAAATAAAAATTTACTTGTCGAATGTTGAATCAACCATTGACCAATCATATGCGTCAAAGAGGTCGACATTTCGAGTAGTTCAAACATTCGGAGGACCATTTGCATCGCATCAAAAAAGCCCATGATGTCTCGAAATTGATGAAAAATTTGAAAGTCATTAAAAGTGATGTTAAACGAGAGAAAACACTCAATTAATCCGATATTCAATCGGCAATTGAGTTCTACGTCCGGAAATGATTCCTTTGTTATTGCTGAAGATGAATCCGAAAGAGAAAATCCAGAATTATCTCACAGGTGAATTAATATGAACGCTTTCTAAAGTTCGTACGGCGTTTTCAGCTGTTAAAATTGAACCCTGTTTAACGTAAGGCTCAGAATGAATGCCTTTAAGACAAGGTGTGATATTGATTATCATTAGGAAATATTTTATTAGTAACTAATTGATTAAATGAAATCATTAAATGGTGTAGTAACGTCCCTATTATATCATATATACTGTATATATACATTAGCCTATCATAATGATTTGAAGTTATTGTTGTATTTCTCCATGAAGCAATCTGGAGGGTAAAGCATCATTCAAAAAGTTGAAAATACAATTTCGGTTGGGCGATTTTTTCATTTTAAACTAAAGCTGACTCGATTCGCCTACTAGTTCAATCTTTCAAGGCCGCATAAGAGAATAACCAAGTGGTAAAATTCCACTCAATTTATTTATTTTACAGTCATTATCATGGCCCGACAGTATTTGTCCAAGCTAGATTCTTTTAAACAAATCGATTCTTAAGGATAAAGGTATCGTCATTAGTTGATGATATTTTGGATGGCAAGGTTGATATTGAAACTTGTGGCGAGTGCAATAATCAAATAATGGATGAACTTCAAAAGCGTCTAACCAAAATCGAAGATGATACAAATGCATTTAAAACTGCCATTGAAGCATTTGGTCAGGACGATCAGGTAAGGTTATGTTTGTCAAAATGAAATACATGCATCGAATTCTTCATCCATTACAAGTATATAATATACTGTATATTCGTGGTTTTATTTTTTAAATGTTTTTGACGAGATTCTGATCGCCCGAATAGTATTTATCAAAATAAAATTAAGGATGACCTGGATGAAGATACTTTAACTGTTGAATTATCGAAATTACGTGAAGATGAAAAAAGTTTGCAAAAGAAGCTTGAAACTGCTGAAAAAGAATATTTTCAAACCCAAAAAGATATAAAGTTTTTGAAGACTGAAGTGTCGGATTTAAGCATGGAAGAAGTGAAACTAGAACGTGAGTATGCTACATTGAAAGCAGAATTAGCGAATCTAGAAGAAGAACAAAAATCTCATGATTTGGAACATCGATCAATGGATTCGCATCTGCGAAAATTAAAAAATCTGAGTCCTTTGGCAGCTGCTTTTCATATTTCCAGGAAGGGAAAATATGGCGTCATTAACGGACTAAGACTTGGTTTTATGGAAGATGATCCAGTCACCTGGGAAGAGTTGTCGGCAGCTTGGGGTCAGACGGCGTTACTGACAAAAATTATTATTGACAAAGCAGGATTCAAAATTGATAAATATACTATCTGTCCGCTAGGTAAGTACCTAAAGCTGTAGAAATCTTTGAAGATTCTCATGCCTTTATAAATGTAGCTTGTCTCATAGATTTTTAAGGTAGTCGAAGCTTCATCCAAGATCAAAGCGGCACAAGATTGCCCTTATATACAACCCAAAACTTGAGAACAAAATTGATTGGTGACAGAGCATTCGGTGAGACTTGCGAATATTTCCCATGACCAGCAATAATGTCTTGTATTTTAGATAACGGTCTTTATGCTTACAGCGAGATCATGAGTCAGATGAAATCTTATTTTGATAGAAGAGGTACTAAACTACCTTATAATATTGAAAATGGTCAAATTCAAGAAACAAATGGAAGCAATGAATATTTAACAGTTAAATTCAATTTCTCGTCCGGTGAACAATGGGTAAATTAACCTTATTCGTCACTGAAACTTTCTTAAAAAATCAATTAAGTGTCAAGCTATGAGGCTTCTGTTGACAAACCTGAAATGGGCTCGTGATGGCATTACCGA
Source organism: Oikopleura longicauda (assembly GCA_004367895.1). Lineage (NCBI taxonomy): Eukaryota > Metazoa > Chordata > Appendicularia > Copelata > Oikopleuridae > Oikopleura > Oikopleura longicauda. The sequence goes on along the minus strand of SCLD01099168.1, from coordinate 18,086 downwards.
AAAATGATTCTTCAAATTAAAAAAAACTTCTTCATATTTCTTCATACTATTTCATTTTTGGGCGGTCCTTTTCTCATCTAGTGACAGTCCACTGGCAGATCAAACCTCCCGTTCATAACTAAACTTTCTCATTCGAGTTTTGTCACTGTTATCTTATTTTAGATGATGGAATGAATATAATTTTATTACTGACAATTTCACTGACATTCGGATCGGACGAGAAAGAGTCTAGCCTTGGTCAAGATGATAATATTGACCAATCAAATGGACGTAATGAAAATCTTGATCAAAATGAATCTCAAAATTTAGATTCAGATTTGAAAAATTCTGATTTACCCGACCAGCACAGAACCCAAGAACTTGAAGATTCTGAGGTAAATTTAATATATCAATGAATGGGTTAGTCTCGGTTGGTAATTTATAAGTTATGTTCAACTAGGCAGGAGGTATTGGGAGATGCCGGCAAATAAACTACGTACGTGACCTTGAGATTCAAGACTGTCTCGGGATCTTGCCACATGAACTTGGCCAATGAAAATGACCTTGAATTTCGTAACTAGTCTTAATTCGAATAATACATTAGATACATCGTCAATTTCTAGTTTTATTTTAGTGCTGAGGGTCACTTTTGTAGTAGGGTCACGTGAACTGCGTACTCAATGAAAGACGTGCTGTAGGTCTCGTTTTCTATTTTAGTTAGGAATCGTTTAATGGCATTATATGTGATAAAGTATATAGTTAGAGTTGTAGAGGAGTATGTAGGCAAAAAAATATCCGAGTTTTGACGAGATTCGTCAGTTCAGGTTCAAATTGCTTTATGGAGGAGATCACCATTGGCTAGTCTTAAGGGTCGCCACCTGGATTTGACGGATATTGAATAAGGGGCCTCTATTTGGCGGACGAGGAAAAGTCCTCAATATGGTACTTGGTACGTGCAAAGTTAAAAATATCGATTTAGAACATTAGGGTAGTCATCTTATTTTAGACAAAATAAAAGTGCAATTTTACATTTCAAAAGTAAGATTTCTTCCAATCAAAAGGTTAAAATGACAAAAGTGATATCGATGACATAATATATAAGACTTTTACTAGAATTAGCTCCAATAAACGTTCTAAAACGTTGATTTTGATGACAAAAGTGAAAAGTCCGAACATTTGTGGTGGTAGAGATGGTAATTTCCCTTATTCAAGGCGGCTGCTGATTGGTTGTTTGAGTTGCGCCCTTGCTGTCTCCTCGCCAGGCCATTGGGGAGACGTGACCCGCCAAATTAAAAATGGGACGCTGCGGAGACAACTGCGCTCGGATGGGAGATCGCAGTCACAGTCAAGTTCGACTAGAGCAGAGAGACTTTTAAAGAGATACGGTTATAGCATAAAAATACAAGATTTTGTAAAATATCATAATTATTTAATACACAGGTCGGTATATATGATTTAAGGTTAAGAATGATGATCATATTATCCCTCCAGAGGTTGATATAATCACATTCAAAGAAGATGAGGACCGCCAAAGAAAAATATCAGAAGTTGGTGGTGATGATCAATCTGAAAATGATTCTAAAAATGAATTATTAATCAATGATAATGATCAACCAAAAAGAGGGACTTCTGTTAAAAACTCTGCTGATGTTGGATGCGGGGCTAAAATTGACAAGTCACCTCCTGAAGGGATTCTTATGGTGAGTCATATTTAATTTTGAAAGGGAAACATTGATATAATCGTGTGATAATGACTGATTTAGAATACGAAATACGTTTTGAACTCAAACAAGGATCTTTATGCTCGAATCGATTGTCAAGCAAAATTTGTTTTCAACATTGAGCTGTGTGAGATGATTCAGCTTGACAAAATCGAAATTGCATCTTTCGAACTATTTTCTTCGTACCCGAAAAAGTTTCAAATCTCCGCGGCTGATGCAGAAAAATCCAAATGGCATATAATTGGAACATTTGAAGCGGATATTTCATCAAAAAAGACACAAAGTTTTGAAATTGACGATGATTGGCGGTCACCAGATTACATTTTCAAGTTCATAAAGTTCGAAATGTTGTCCTTTCATGGGGATGAGCCTCAGTGTACACTCACTTGGCTCAAAGTCTTTGGATTTGGACAATTCAATCCTAGAAATGATGATGATATGGATCATCCAGTTGAAGATCCTGCATCAAATCCCATTGGAGGCATCATTAGTGGGTTAAAAAAACTTGTTCTTCCCGGTTCCAATGAAAAGCCTGTTCCAGTTCCAGAAAATCCTGAGTTGTAAGAGATAAATCTCATTTTCGTTCCTTACCGATACGATATTTTCAGGATAGAACCGCTGCCTGTTATATCTATCGATGATTCATATTATGATTGTTGGTTTCAATCAGCTATATTTTGGTATGTAAGAGACTTCAAAAGAGAGATAAATAATGGTCATTGAACCCTAATGAGTTTGGTTTATCTGGATTGAGGTAGTAGGTTATGCTGTTTAGATTCAAAATGACAGCGTGACTTGCACTCCTCCCCGGATCAAATCATCATTCGACAAATCTTTAAATCATCATTCCTGAGCGTTTGGTGACCCTTGACTGTAATAAAAAACAAACGTTTTTAGTTTTTGTAGAGAGGACTGTGTGGAGTTTAATGAATCTCCGTTCTTTGATATTTATGTTGGTCCTTATCAGCCGGCCACTCCCCAATTACCAATAATTCCAAAAAATGATACCTTGCCCGATGTTAGCGGAAGTCATGAATCTGATAAACTTGTAAATATTACTGAAAAGAATGATACCAAGATTGAAATGCCAAAACAGGTGATACTTCATCTTTAGAATCACATGGTTAAAAGGTTGAACTTTAGGCGAAAAAAGAGGACCCTGGACAGGTTGCTTTTAAAAACCAAATCAAAGAATTTGAAGCGAATCTCAGTAGAGTTGGAGACTACTTAGAAAAATTATCCAGCTCTTACAAGGTATATAAATAATATTATATAACCTCAAAACAATACCATGCTGGCAGTATTTATAATCATTAATCTAGCAACAAATGAATGAAATGCGAAATAGCTTCAATCGAACTTCAACACGATTAACAAAAGTTGAATCTCAGAATAGAGATGTTAACGAAACGCTCAAAGAGATCGTTGAAATGATATCATTTTTATACAAAGAAATAAACCGACTTGATGTCGCTTACGAAAAAACAATCTTGTGTGCTAGGATTCGGCATTATAAAGTCCTTGTCACGGTTAAGACATTTTTCGACTGCGCATTTATTAGGATTAGTTAATGCATTTTGTAAACCCGATATAAGTGTTATGATTGGCTTTCAAATAATTATACTTCTGCTATGGTGTAGGCCCCGACGCGATCGTCAGTTAGCGAAACAATTGGCCAAAATCGAAATTCAACTTGATTTGTTACAATCAAAGCTCAGTGTCAAACATGAAAAACAAAAAGCTGGTCGTCGATATACAATGGATTTTGCAAGTCCTGATAGGCCATCAACGAAAAAAGGCCAAAAAGGAAAGAAATCACATCGCGCGATTACGGAGCATATTACTGAGCACATTAACGAAAATGTTGATAATGTCTTTGTAGAATCATAAACTGCTAATGCTGCCTTATTTAAAAACTGGTTGAGGTCTTCAAAAATAAATTCATTAATTTCAAATTTGCCTATGTTTTACCCTTGAATATTTCAGAATGGCTCTGTAAGTACCCTTCTTCTGAAGGATTATTTGCGCAGAAGAAGGAAAATGAGTGCGCTTACCAAGGTTTGACATTCTTAATTAATTTTTACTCACGCGTAGTTATAGAAGAAATACGTTATTGCCGAGGCATTGGATCACATTGAATTGGAAAAAGGAGAAAATGTTCAGATGGTTGTCTCATCACCAGGATCACAGCTGTTTGAAGTAGAAGACGAGTTTGGCGTTCGAACATTGGCTTCTTTACCCCAAAAATTTCGAAAAACTATTTGGTTAAAACGCAAAGATTTCGTCGTATGCATACCTATTTTTGAAGGCAACAAAGTAAAATATGAAATCACCAAGTAAGTTCAAAATGTGTGTGAGCCTTTAGTTAAAGGGACCATGAATATAACCTTATAATAAGAATTCTACAACCTCATCATTTGAAAGAGTTAAACATATCAACAAAATTTCCTGCAATGTTTTCCAATGAAGTTGGACAAGGCGATGGTCACGGCGGACAAACAGGTTCCAGTGATGAATGTAACAGTGATAATGATTCCCTGCCGGAAATAAATAACAGAAGATTGGTCGAAATTGAATCAAGTTCAGATGAAGATAGTTCAGAAGATGAAGAATCTCAATCTGAAAATGATTCTATTCCTGCTCTTGAATGAGTTATGTGGTTCGTCACGATAAAATATCCGTTTTGACTATCTGGTATATTTATTCTTGTCGTACTATGTGCTGTAAGATAACAGTTTTAAGCTGCAATCAAAATCTTCGTTTTGAAATTTATATCAAAAATTCTAGAATGTCATATAAATGTAATGTGTATTTAATAATGATGCTAATTCCCTCCCAACCTCATCCTAGCAAGCGCAACACTTGTTACAAATGTTACAATTCACAGAGTGAGTAAAAGTTATTTTCTATAAAATTCTTCAAATTGTATTTTAGTAAAACCATTCACACATTTTGGAACATTTTTGTTTTCATAAGTTTATTTTTGGTTTCATCACAGGTGGTGACTAATAGTGCTGCTGCTGCTGGAGAGCAGAAATCTATTTTCTCAATATTTGGCTCAAATGCTGACAGACTCACAGATAAATTAATACGATTTCTGAAACGGAATTTTTATATTCTTAATATTAAAGATGCTCTGAAAATAATTGGACGAATATATGCAGCAAGGTAAAAATCTCTACAAATAATTCCATATTTAAATTTACTTTTAAGCTTTCTTAAAGATGCCATTATTTCGGCTGTTTCACCTAAAATTGCAAAAACGTCAGTTTCATCTCAATTGGTTCAAAAAGTTGAAAATCGAACATTCAATGAAGATTGGATCGCCGACCCTCTTCATGATCGCATGACTGGTGTTTATCGAGAAAAAAGAACAGTTATTTACGATATTGGAACTGCATTGGTCGACTTGGTCTCAAAAATGATGAATTTCATTTGTCGAATGGTAGTCAGAGTACTCCTTGCCGTACAATGGACAATCAATTATGTTTCCAACAGCGCCGTTGCACTAGTTATCTTTGCTGCACGATCAATTTTCTGTACAGTTTCAAGTTGCATGCTCATTGTTTGTCACTTCTTACAGGCTCGGCATAATATATTCTCGAATGATTATAATAATTGTAAGAATATAATTTATGCCATTCAAAGATTGCACTTCGGTCAATTCGAATGTTCTACAATGGCCTCGAATGGACTCTCGCTTGGGTCTGCTCTATCATCAACGATGTGTCACTTATATCTATTGATCTGATCCGAAATTCCGCTGTGTCAAAAGGAGAAGAAATATTTGACGATTTGAGAGTCGCTGACGAAAATGCTCCTCCATTACGTGAAACAATCATGAGAATAACCAATTCCGACTGAAATATTTGATCGAATTTTCCCCTCTACTCTGCAATAAACTATCACATAATTAATGTATCTTTGATTGACTCTGATTTGTTAAAGTTCAGAATGTCGGAAGTAACTCAAGAAGGGATAGATAAAGCTATTACACGCGTGGACGGGTTGGATAAAAAAATTCAAGAAATTTTGGATCCAGGAGATAAAGAAGTATTCATGGTATGTGGTCGTAACAATTAATAAAAAAGAATAATAATTAATTAATTTTGAAAGTAAACATCATTGTTAAAAGAAATAATTTTAGGCCGAACTTGAGTCAATAAAAAGTGAAGTTCGGGATATAATGGTGGATTGTCGCCAAGTCAGTAACGAACATCAGCAAGCAATTTTAGAATATCAAGAAGAAATGAAAAACTGTCTTGCTCTACTTTCTAAAGTTACTCCACCACAGCCTAAATAAATTTCATTCCAATTTTTAACTTGTTTCAAACCTTCAAGTTTATATTTGTCAACGTTAAGATAATGTCGCGGCCTGCATCGCCATATCTGTCGATGACATCACCGAGGGTGTCAACAGCACGTCGAACAAGGCGGAACTCGCGATCATCATCAGTGACATCCTCTACAATGAAACCGATGAAGGCTTTTCGATCTGAATCGCCGTCAATGAGTGCTATGATGAGTGTGAATTATTCTAAAGAAATAACTTCAACAAAGAAAAATGATTTCAATAAGACCAAAAGGTATCTTATATTATACAGTAAGAATCCAAGGTCTTCTCCAAAACCTAATTTAATATCCTTACTTAGACCATCTGAACTACCTCCAGCAGAAACACTTTATGATGAGCTTCAAATAGCAAGAAAAGAAATTTCCACACAGAGAAAAGTGATCACCCAACAGAAAACTAGAAGCGATAGACTTGAATCTGATTTGAAAAAACGAGAGGTACAAATGGAGGATATTTTAACTGGAACTGGATCAAAAAGGTTTGTTTTAATTTAAATTATCGATACTAAAGCTTAATAATATCAGGGCTTGGGTGAATGGCGCCCTCTATATTGTATACTCGGAGAGGTGTCCTCATCTTTCTCTGTTATGTGAGCAAATCCTGATATTAACTCCCTTTACTCGAGTTATATTCATAGCCCATATGTATTTAATCATTTGATCATTTAGTACGAAAACTGATCAATTGAGAGCTCGTATATTGCGTTTGGAAAGGGAATTGCGGCATAAAGATCTCGAACTTGGAAAAGTATTATTTAATATGAAAAATACAGATATCAATGAGCTTAAAATGGCAGTTGAGGTACGGATTATAATCTTCTGAACAGCTCCTTATTTGTCGATAGCAGAGTCAATAAATACACATTTAAGATATATGCAGCAGAAGTTGACAGACTTAGAAAAATCAGTGCAGATCAAATGCATTTAACAGAAGTGTCGCGTCAAAAAGAAAGAAAGACTCAGTTAAGTCAATTGAAAAAAGCTCTCGCTGCGCTTGGAAAGGTAAAACTTGAGAAATCAGTCCAAACATTCAATTTAAATTGAAAGTCTTTTTTAATTTTTTTCTAAAGGAAAAAGAAGTTTTGCAGTTAGAAAATGACAAGTATCAAACTCAAATAGACAGTTTACGTGATTCAAAACTAGATGGCCAAATCAAGCAAAAGAAAGAAATTGATCATTTACGAAATGAACTTCGTAAAGCCCGAATAAGGTTAAATTATTGTTTTTTTCATTGACGACAAAGTTCTTTTAGTAATCCCAAAAGTGTTGAAGCACTAGAAGCATCAAAAAAGGAAACTAAAGCTGATCATAAATTGGAAAAACTTTTTGCAGAAAACGAACATCTTAAAAATAAAATTGATATAATGGCTGTTGAAGCCCGCGAGATGCAAAAACTGATTGATACAAAGTTAAGCAAAAATATTGATACTGAAAAATTTGAAAATGTTACCAATGAATTACAGGAAGGATTAATATTTCTTACAAAATTTCGGATTAAACTTTATAAGCCGGTCGAGGTGTTTATAAAAAATTGAACCGCTCAAATATTGAACCACTAAAGACTGAAATCGATAACAAAACCAAAGAAGTTATTTTCCTCAAATCTAAAATTCAAAAGCTTGAAGAACGGGAAGAAACCACACAAATAGAAGCGATTGAAATATCTGCTCGAAATTCTAAAGAATCTAACATAAATTCTAAACGGATTGTTAACATGGAACCGGTTTCTAGACGAAGTTCTATTTCATCAATCAAATCAATGGTAAAAATGACTCCTTTAAGTTGTTTTAAATAATTTTTACAGAAATGATTTTAGTCAAAAATGTTTCATTCAGAGTGTGACGGATGAAGCTGGAATCATTGGCGCGATAACTGGGCACATATATCGTACTGACGCTATCTCTACTTGAAATCACTGTACATGACTATTTTTCTATGATCTCTATTTTTTCTATCATCAATTCTAAATTTTCTATTATTTCATCCAATCAATTATCTTCTAATCAGAAAATGGGAAACTATAAAAAGAAAATGGGACCAAAGGGCCGTCAACGAGATATAGACTCAAATTATTTGAAAGGCGCTCACTCATGGAACGAACGAATGCTCAAATATTCAGAATTATGCTCTCTTGATTTTTATTTAATAAAATACGAGGTCTTTTTAGAATTCAAAATTGTATGCTGACTAAATTCTATTCAGGAGGCATTTGAAGGAGGAGCTGATGCCCTCAAAGAGTTTCAAGGCTCAATGGAAGACGATATTGAAAGGGGAGAAAAATTGAAACAAGAATTGGTCCGAGAAGGATGGGGAGGTAAGGGCTCATACCCAGACGTTTTCATCATATTGATTAGAGAATGAAATAAAACATGCAATGCAAAAAGAAGAAATGCAATACAGATTGGCAATTCTTATTTCATCTCGAGCACAATCAAATAAAGAGCACATCCGTGAAATTGTTCAAGAATCAGGTATGTTTTATACGCCGAAGTTCCCAAATAAAATGTTGTTTAGAATTCCAAAAAATTGAGCAAAATCAAACTCTTATCAATTACATTGGTGATATTATCAAAAAAAGACGAAAGGAAAAGTTATTCGTATTTTTCACAGTAAACTAACGTAGATCAAAAATAGTTTACGTATAGTCATTGCACTCGTTTGCGTATGACAGTTAGGTTATATTGATTAACTAAATAAAGGTTGAGATAGAAAATAGAACAATTCAACAAGAAAGAATGAAAAATAATCGGTTGAAGCAGCAACAAAGACAGCGTGAAGCCCAGTCAAGAGGACGCGGTTTAGCTGGATCTGCGATAGCTCCAGATATGGCTGAAAAACGATTACAGGCCCTCCAAAAAATTCGCGAATTGAATGCATTGCGAAAATCGCAGCGTGGCGATCTTAATATGTATTGATTTCTTCTGTAAATTCATCCTTCCTGCCAGCATTTTCAAAAAAAAATCTACTTATTTTTCCTGTTCAGAAGAATCGTAAATGAAATTTATATTAGCGACCTCATTATTCAATCTTATATCGACCCATGGCCACGAAAATCATAATCTAGAAGTAAGTTGGGAACCTTGAATCTATCCAAATCTTCGATTCTGATTTAAATAAATCGTTTAGTTTAATCCGGACGATGAACACGAACGTGAACACATGTTGGAACATCTCAAATCACAAATTGGTGATAAACAGACGAAAGACATGACAAAAGACGAATTACAGTTTTATTATTTCAATATTGGATTTTCAATCAGCTGTTTTTCCTTCATCTAGGATCTCGAATGAGGTACTGGCCAAGTTAAAGCGTCAGATGAAAATCCAAAATTCAGACAGCATGATTATGATGGTAATAATCAATTAGATGGCATTGAATTGATTCAAGGTAAAATTTCAATTTGGTGAGCAAGATAAGTGATCGTTTGAACTTCAGCAATGACACACTACGAAAGAATGGATATCGAAGATAGGGGTGGGAGTGATGCAAATTATCCTAGATTCAGCGAAGACCAATTTTTCGATATGGGAACGCTTGAAATATTCGATAACTTCATTTTGAAACTCACCTGGAATTCGAGTCTTGAATAGTGATATCGCTTTACTTTAATGTTAAAACAGATAAGTGAGTCTTAGCTGATATGCGAGTAAGTTTTTTCAAGCAAAAAAAGTGAATGGAATATTGAAAAGTCAGGATAAAAATAATGATGGATATGTCGATTATTTCGAATTTTCGAAAGCTCAAGAAGAGCGAAACGCAAAAAATGAAAATCAAACCTAAAACCCAAACTGCCATGAAGCTGTTTAAAAATATAAATAGAATATCTTCATTCTATTAGACCGAATTGGTGAACATAGACCTTGGTGATCCACTGTAGACAAATTCAATTGTTACTACTGACATAAATGTGCAATAATTCATTTTTGAATCAAACCTTTGAATTTAGAAAATGTCGGGTCGAACCTGGGACAATTTCTTGGTCGCTTTCAGCAAGGCGAACAAGTTTGTTTTCCCAAATACGAGCAGTATGCAACAAGCCGCCGAATCAATGTGGAACGATTTGAAAGGACGTCCGACTGAACTCGACCTCTTCATCAAAGAGGTACCAGCTTTAATAAACAAATTCAATGCATTAAAAAAATTTATTAGACGGAAAGCGGTGATAGAGGACGTACTTCACCATGGCGCAATGAACATTCACTCTGCTTTACCTACTGGGAATCAGTTGGAATCCAAGAAAAATTAGACCGATTATTACAAAGTTTACAGAAGTCTGAACAAGGAAAATTATTCCAAGGTCAAACGTAAGTATGAATAACAGTTTTAAGCCATAACAATATCAAAGGGCACTCTCAGAATTTCCAACAAATGCAGGTTGACTGATAAGTGTCGACATTGACGCATAATCATCGATATAAATGCATCGTTTTCTATCATGATCTGAATAAGAAATCCTTCAGCTAGTCATATTATTTGTGATAAATAAGGTTACCTTTTGCATAGCCCGATGGACATTCGCATTGATAGAACTTAAACTGTCTCACAGCTGGTAAATAATCGAAGAAAGTTATTAAACTATCACAAGACAGAATCAACACCATCATTACGCAGATTCCAATTAAAATTGCGACGAAAAAATATATGTACCACCGGGTACAGATATGTATCTAAAAAAAGAAATAATCTTCACAGTCCTTTATTCAAAGGCTTGTTAAAGATACTACGTTGATTATTTCCGGTTCCTGAGGGTCAAGTTCCCTATTTATAGCATACCGATTCCTAGAGGGTCTATATTTGGCCACAGTGCGTTTGAAATTCAGCAAATAATTATTTAATATGTCCTCATTCTCTTTTTCTTTAATTTTTCGCCTCGAAACACGATGTAACTTTTTCGGCTTTTCTTCAATTCTGGAATCAATCTTAGATATTTTTCTTCTTGGACCTTCTTTTCTAAACTTTGATTGGTCTGAACTTTGATCGTCCTTTATAGACCGTTTTGTGCCACATTTCGGACATGATTCTGAATCACTTTGAGTCTTTTCTCGAAACGGAAGATTGGCTAAAAGAACGGATGGTGCGCTGTCATCAATTTTCACGGCATGTTTCGTTTCGTCGACCCACTTTATTTGACGCAATACTCCTTCAATGCGTCTTGGCATGATACCGGGCTCCTTTTGAGTAAATATTAACTGATTACCTTGTTTGATTGATAAAAAGGACATTTATGAAATCTAGAACTTTTTTACTTTAGGGCTTTTATACTGAGTCAAATTGCAATTGAGCTTTTGGTTTTTCAAGAAAGAAATTATGGTCGTGGTTGCAAAGATCAAATGCAGGGAATGATGGTTCCAATGCATTTTTTCTACGATTTTGAACTCGAAGGAGGTTTCGCCAAATTGATCACTCAAACACGTTTATTCTGTCTCAAAGAGTCTTTGAAAGACAATGAACTTGAGCTCGACAAGAAGGAAAACATTGATCGAGGACATCAACTTTTCAAAATGCTTCGTCGTGGCATAAAACAGAAAAATAAGAAAATAATTTACCTTTCAAAAGAATTTAGGTCAGGGTTAAACAACAAAATTGAATGCGTTATGATTCATAAGTTATGACGCATGACATTATGAGTTAACCATTGAAAGTGAATCAAAAAGAAGCCAACTGAAAAATATGGCAGAATCAGCTGGAGCCAGTGTAGTCGAGGAAAAAGAAACTGCCACTCATCTTATTTATCAAGCAACTGTTAGCAAACCAGATAATGAACATTGTACCCCACTTCAAGGTAAAATATCCCCTCATATCTAGGCTTACGGAGATGTCGGCTTAAAATCTCTAACTTTTTACTCCCTTTACCGATTCTAATGAAACTTCTTGCGAACCTTGGTCATATAATTATAAGCACAAAAAATAGGCTCTCTGGCGCCACCAAGTGGTGAAAAATCGAAAAAATCGATGTTTCGACTTTCTAGTATAGAATAAGCAGAATTTCGTTTGTAATATTATTTTGATTTCCTTTTCTGATGATTTTATTGGTCACTCAAAAAAATCATCACTTTTCCTTAATTTTTCCCGTGTTTTTTTATCGAAAATTTAATGGACAAACGGTTTTTTGATATTGACCAACGGTTTTATTTTTGATATCGACAAACGGGTTTTTGCCAAGAGTCATCAAGACTAGCACTTTGTATATTAGCCCATGTATTGAGATTTTCATCAACGTAAGGCTACTCATATCAGATGTGTTTAATGACTTTCAAGAATGGAATGGACACACATTGGTTCATTGGTGGTACACCCCTTCATCTTATAATACTTGGATAGCAAGTGATCAGCTTCCATCGAATAAATTATATGGAAATGCTAAAAATGAAAAACCAAAATGGAAAATTTCTAATGAATGGCTTGAACAATCGTTTAAATTCAACGAATGGATGTTGGAATGGGATTACCAACTCAACAGTAAAGGTAGAATCATCATTCCTACCCTATTTTTTCATGATTTTAGCATCGATGCTCTAGTGTCAAGGATCTGGACGACTAAAAGTTTAACGTCATAGACTATGATTCAGAGTTTTTAATCAACTATTTTAGGAGAAGTATATACAGTTCGTACTCAGCCAACATTTGTCGCTATGAAGCCTTCAGAAGCTGGCGAAAAGGGACGAAAACGCAAAAATCAATCACCAACACCAGGCAAAGGTCCAAATACTCTAGATTTTTTGATGAATTGGTTTTCAAAATAAAAGTTATACTAAAAATTCGACCTGAAAAAAGATGACATAAAACAGTCAAGAAAGAAGTCAAATCAAGAGACTCCTGGTGGGCGGCGAAAAAAACGATCAAAAGACGAAGATTTAACAAAAGGTAAAATATTTTTCCCTTTTCCTATTTTTTTTTCGAAAAAAACGCTCCGACATAATCAATCAATTGGAAACTCAACTCCGAGGAGTCGAAAACCAAGAGGAGGATATCCATCCGAGAGGAGAGCGATTTGCCGAAAAATCCTCGGACAGAGAAATTCATGAAATTTTAGGAATGGAAAATCCAGATCCAAAACCGACAATCGAACAAGTTGAAATTCCAAATATTCCATTAGCCAATCAACCTTCGGTCTGTATACCACCTTCAACAAACAGAAATCTAAGAAATATTCAATTAGCCGATTTAGACATGGCTCAGGAACAGTTCAAAATTAATTCACTCCCACGCATAAATCATTTGTCAAGGTTAGTTCAGACCCAAGTCATTTTATTTTGAAATTAATCTCGGAAAGAGTCGTGGCCGACATACAACGACTCTGAAATGGAACGATGAGTTTCTAGATTGACCCAGAATCTATTGAATCTATGGCGTCATACTATTTCAGAGTCGTTGTACGTCGGATCCGAATCTTTCCGACATTGATTTCGAAAATAAAATGGTTTGGGTCTGGACTACCCTTAAGATTCACAACCGAATTTATATTGAACTGATAAAGGATGATTTACCCGAGGATATGGTCGAAAATCCGGATCAGGTCGCTGAACAGACTCATCATATTATAATTCCTTCATATGCCGCCTGGTTTGATTATAATGCTATTCACGCAATCGAGAAAAGAGCTCTTCCCGAGTTCTTCAATAGTCGAAATAAATCGAAAACACCGGAAGTCTTCATGGCTTATCGAAACTTTATGATTGATACTTACAGATTAAATCCAATGGAGTACCTCAGGTGAGCCTCAAGTCTATCGGGGCAACCTATTTCATGATTTTTTAGTGCGACAGCATGTAGAAGAAATCTGGCTGGTGATGTCTGTGCAATAATGAGAGTGCACGCTTTTCTAGAACAATGGGGACTGGTAAATTACCAAGTAGATGCCGATTCACGACCTGCCCAATTAGGACCACCACCAACTTCACATTTTCATATTCTTGCCGATACACCATCTGGTATTCAACCTGTCGAAGCTCCAAAGATTAAAAAAGCAAGTCAAGAAGTATGTGACACCTCTATCACAGAACCAGACGAAATAAAATCTGAAGTCTCGAATTTTGGGCTTAAAACTGATCAATATGCTGAAAAAACTAAGAAAATTGGCAAAAGTTCTTCAAAGCCATGGACTGAACAAGAAACACTGCTTCTTCTCGAAGCACTTGAAATGTATCGAGATGATTGGAACAAAGGTATTTAATTTATTCAATGATAATTTTTAATTATTTAAATTGTATAATATAATTCAATTTAATTTAGTTGCTGAACATGTTGGTTCGAGAACACAAGACGAGTGTATCATGAATTTCTTGAAATTGCCCATTGAGGATCCTTATTTGGAAGGCAAGCAGCTATCCGGAATGGATGGCAACTATGATTTTATGCCTATACCATTCAGGAAAGTTTATATTTATTTTATTTGAAACACCTCGTATGAATATTATTATAAACTGATCAAAGTCAAGCCGGTAACCCAGTCATGACCACAGTTGCTTTTCTTGCTTCAGCTGTTGACCCTCAAGTGGCTGCGGAAGCTGCTCGTGCCGCCATAACTGAATTTACAAAACAGCAATATGATGTCCCCAACCATTTGAAAAATGCTCATGTCGATCAGGTGATGAAACATAAAGCTGAAACTGGAACATCGGATCCAGAATTCGGACTTGACAAGTCTGGTATTGCCGGATATAAAACGGAAACTACGGAAAAAGTAGGCAATGATAAAGACGACGAATCTATGGAAGTTGACAAACCAGCAGATGAAGGTATTTTCATATAAATATGTATGACAAAAAAATATTTGATTATTAGCTGATAAAGATGAAAGCAAGGCTGTCAAGAAAACTGAGGATGAAGGAAAATCAGAAAATGAAAAATTAGACGAGGAAGAACTCAAAAAAGCTGCTGCTGTTGCTTTGGCCGCAGCTGCTGTCAAGGAAAATATTCAAACAAGCTCATAGACTTTTTCATTGCAAAGACTTATTTATGATTCGAAATTGTTTTTTGACATATATAAAAGGCAAAACATTTGGCAACTCAAGAAGAGAGAAAGATTCGTTCACTTGTCGCTGTTTTAGTCGATTTTCAACTCAAGAAAATGGATTTGAAAATGAAACAGCTTGATGAACTTGAAACCATGCTGGAGAAAGAGCGGGAGACAATTGAAAATCAGCGACGTCAGGTTAGAATAAACACAATTGTAGCTTATTTTCCGTCGCTTCCGAGTGATCACTTTTAAGTAAATTAATCCGAAAGCTAAAGTAATAAATTAATTATTTCAGTTGATTGCAGAGCGTCAACAATTTCATATGGAACAAATCAAAAGTCTTGAAGCTGCCAGAGCTAGAACAGCAGAAATGGGACAAATGAGACCTGATGGCGAAGTATGTCTTTGAAAAACTACTCTACAGAAATCATTTTATTACTTTTTAGCCCATGCCAAGTGGACAACCGCCAGTAGGAGGGGCTGGTCCACCAAGGGGAGCACCGGGTCAGCCACCAATGCATCCTGGTCAACAGCAATTTATGGGACAAGGTAATAGGCCATTCCCAACACATGCCGGTGTTCCACCCAGTGGTGCTCAGCCGGCACCAGGTGGCGCTCAAGCACCTGTCGGCCAACCAGGACAACCACCAGCTAATCAATCGGTTACTAATCATCAAGTACAACAGCCACCAATGCAACATGCACCGCCACCACAAGGTATTTTTGTTTGTCTTGTTCACTGTCCGAAAAAAGATAATCAATACAATGTAGTGAAAATTTACAAATTTTATATTTTAGTTCCACCATCATCAACTGCACCTGAACCGATGCAAAACTAAGTGAGGGGTACCGTTCTTTCGTGTGGTACCCTCATTCCACCAATGACTCATTTTCCATTTTTCCTTTCTATCCCACGCTCTTTCTCAATGATACCGAAAGCAATCTCCTCAACACAAACATTAGAGAATTATACAGAGAAACGAAATTATTACGAATTTCGGCTCGACGCACGCTACAGAGTGCACGCTAATCATCTTCGTGCAAAAATTGGACGTGGTTTTTATTGTTTAGGATGTTAACCTAATTAATAGGATGACGATAAATAGGTTAATTGAGATGCCCACATTTGGTTCTTACTGTATCTACTGCCATTCAAATAGGAATTGTTTATTTATTTATAATTAAATTATTAGAATGGCCCTTCGATTGACCCAGCTTCGTAAAGCTGGTTTCTCCCACGGTAACCGTGTTGGATATCTCGGTTACGGTTACAAACGTCACGCAGACGAAGTCGCTCCAGCTGATACCCGTGCTTTCCGTGATCTTCAAATCAATGAAGTACGTCTAAAAAAGGGATTATGACCAGATAATCCTTTTGAGTATAAAATATTTACTATCAATATATAGGTTTCCGGATGGATGGCCAACCAAGACATTACCATCAATTCTGTTTTCTTTGGTATCAGAAGAAGATATTTGGCCTGGAGATGGAAATACGCCGTTCCAATCGAAATGAACGTCGATGGCGAAATCGGTGGTTATGGTGTTAACAAGTGGGCCCCATCTGGAACTTGGCTCATCCAAGTAAGTATTAATTTCGAATTCAATGATACGTTCACATAGTAATACTATTTATTTAGTTCTGGCTCGCTGCTTTCTTCGGCATGTACATGTTCACTTGGGAAGAAGGTCAACATCACAGATACAAGAAGTACCACTGGTAATCCGTTCGGAATGACTTCAGTTCAGTCTTACTCTCCCTTATTTATTACGTCTGCGAACGCAAATAATTAGTCAATAAAGAAATCCCTCCTTAAAAATATGTGTAATATCTTATTTATGTATAAGCAAAATGATGGTTTTATTCAGGATGTTTGAGAATGACTTCGGGCGAGGAAAAAGCAGATTTCACCCTTCCTGGGTCTCCTCTCGATGAATATCTTCGCACTCTAGAAATCGACGAAGATAATTTGTTTGATCAAATAAATTCTGATGTTATTGAAGCGTCTCCCGCTGGTGATAAAGTAAGTCCTGTGGCTAAAATAAGTCTGAAAGACTGTCTGAAATCACGCTTTTCTGACCTTATCTTCACCATTCGCCAATTTCATTCATCCCAGGAAAATGAATAACCTTATTTGCTATCTAAAATAGTTATCAAGCCGTAATTTACGAGCCGTAAGATATCCATAAAAAGACACATGGCCATGAGGATCGAATTCAGAAATCAAGCCTAGAGTTTATGAAAGATGGTTTAGAAGTGACTGCTGGATTTTTGAATGATGAACATACAGAAGCTGTCGAGTATGAAATATTGGCACTAGAAAAAGATATCATTTCAAAGAAAAGATTGACTGGCCCGGAAAGAATTGATTTGTCATTCAGTCTTCCGATTTTAATATCACATCTTATATGGATTGTGAACTTTGGCTCAGACAGGTAATTATTGAGATTCATTTTAGTTTTTATCAAACTTGTTATTTTCAGCTTTTGGCCGTATAACATCCTGAATTTCTTCATTTTAATAACCACTGCCTATTTTCTTCTGCTTCATTTACGAAGCGAAATTCTTCTATGGAATCAAAAGTATTCATTTTCGAAAACCTTGCTACAGCTGAATGAGTTATCATCCGTATTCAAAAAGTCTGATGGGCTTATTTCCCGTTCATTGCGATTAGTCAGAGATATAACAGTGATTGCCAATGGTCACGTTACGGTCAACTCTAGGAAATCGATCAAAGCTCATGTAAGTACAACAAAAAAATATGCATCATTCAACTTTAAAGGTAATACCGACGGTAGAATGGGACCTGCATTCGGGAAAATGTTATGGTTCCGAGGGGGTGGTGGGAACGTTGGAAACAGAGAATTACTCATCAAAAAAATAAAAAAATCTAGAAATTTTCTGAAAAATATTTTTTTTTTGATTCTCTTACAATTTTAGCTCTAGTACTATTATTCGAAATCGTCTAAATCTCTCAAATAATCATGATTAACTTATCTGACATCACTTTAACAACTTCCGGTTCCGACTTCCAGCCGAAATTGTGAAAAAAAATTCAAAATGCATTTATTA
>SCLD01099167.1:0-10757 GCA_004367895.1 Oikopleura longicauda | reverse complement strand
GATCTGTAAAATTAAATACAAATTACCGGCGAGATCATGCGGATCAATCTCAACTTGATCAGTGAAAGGCTGTGGTGCCATTGTTCGCTGGTCTCTTTTACTTTGCAACGACGAAGCAACTAAAGAAGTGCCGAAGCTTCAACTTTTTTTCTGAAATAAGTAGCGGCAAAATGGACACGCACCACTGTGCACTATAATCGCGTAAAATATGTACAGAAGGGCGAAAAAAGGAAAAGACTTGAACAAAAACTTGTAATAAAAAGCATTTTTATTTTCAAATTTAGTCAAATATTAAAAATAGTCTGTTCAATGTAGTAATTGTTTGAGTAGAATATGAGTAGTAGTTCACTTTGACATATCCCATGGATAGTGGACAGGCGGGCCAAGGACGAAGTGGGTGTAATTCTTTGGCGCCTTCGCATTCGAAATGATGCCCACTCGTTTCAACGTGTTGATTGTCCATCGTTGAGTGATTTGTCCATCATCACCAGCGTTGTTGTTGTTCTTGCCGCGTTGCTCCTCGTAATCAATATTGGCCTGGATGTAGCCAGTGACGAGTTTATTGTTGAATTGCTTGGCCATTGATAGGCCCGTTTTGAGCTGGTTGAGTGGCTCGGCGGTGACAGTGGTGGATTCGATTCGTGCCTTGAACGCTTTGAACAAGCAGAAAGTCGGCGTGAATGATGGAAACAGGCGACAATAGTCCTCGAACTGGTTCATTTTACTGCACACGTTCTTGTAGGCCGCTTTCCGTGTTTTCGTTTTGTCTTCGTCATAATTGAACGGCATATTCTCAGCGTACAACTCATTACGATAAATGATTAGATCACACTCCAATAGACGCGAGAATGCATTGACATAGTTGTACGTCAGTGGACACTCGAACAAGTGACGCTCGGCATTCTTGTGCCATGCATAAGCGGCATCCGTGGCACTCATACGGAAATTGATCAACGCCACACACGATGAGAATGAAGCTATTTGCAAGTTGGTAAAGTTTGACGCGCCAAACGGTAAAATCCATAGGACAATATCGGAGAAGTTATCCAATTCAACACCACAAGCGAGGATGACATTTAACTTCAGTGTATTAATCAAGCATTTGATCTCTTGATTCGGCTTCTCCATGTTGTCAATGGCCGTTTCAATACGTCGAATGCGTTGATAGAACTCAATGAAGTTCATCTCAACCAGCAACACCTCACATAGCAACAATTCCGACATCCAGCTGAGTGTTTGGGATTGGGACAATTGAGATAATTTGATCAAGTACAATGCCAGTTTCTTAGCACCGGGCACATCGCCCATACCAAGACGTGAGTAACATGCAGTCGTGTAGAACTTGTGAATTGCATACACATCGTCATATTGTAATGCGCCAATATCTTTAATCAACATCGTCACTTGCTTCTCGAGCTCATAAATCTGATTTCGATGAACTGGATCCAATGAACACTGATAAAGGGCGAAAATGCGCGCATCAATCTCGTACCATGGTCGACATGTTTTCGTTATTTGCATCAGCTTTCTCACCACATTGCCAAGTTGATTGCCTTGATCTGCATTTGACGAAGTATTCATCTCATTCTGTCCAATGCGACGCCACAGCTCAATCTTCTGTAAACGATCCTCTTCGGTCAGTATGTTGCCACTTGAGCTGCATGAAGTCAACTGACCAAGTTTGGACTCACCCAAATACTCACACGCAGCCAAATAGTGTCGTCGACCGCGACGCCGATCAGCGGGACCCATTAAAACACGTGCATCACCATACAACATTTCATAATAGGCTCGTGTTTGTTTCGGCACTCTATACACAGTGACTGATTCGTCGAGATTGTGGAAGTTTGTTTCGCCTTCCTCCTGACCCTTGACAATGTCATACTTGATGCCTTTGATGCCTTTACCCTCCAAATTGACAATAATATCGTCGGCCTTGTCCAAAAAAGATAGTGAGTCCTTGATGTTGCTTGTACGCAGAAAAGCATCAGCTGATTCCAACGCAGCTCGAATTGTCAACTCCGTATTGCGACTTGCTTCGAAATGACGCATGACAACGGGGCACAAAACGGCCTGGAACAAATCGGCCTCGCCAGGTAAAACGCCACTGACTGGCACGCCCGATTTACTGTGGTCAAAGATAGTCTTTTCCAAACTCGCCACCGCTTTCCTATCCAACATTTCACCCCTGTTTTTGATCGAATTTTTCAATGCTCGTGGCAATGATGGCTCGGGTATGACTGATTCGGCTGATTTATGCGGTCCAAGCTGATCAAGTTTACGCTTGTCAACCTCATTCGCCTCGGGCCAATCGTCAACCACGGCAGTTTTGGTGACTAAACCGAAATTGTCTGACCAAAGTGGCTTCTTGCACTGTGACGGATCAAACGTGACTTTGCGCTCCTCGAACTCGTGGACGTTAATGTTCAAAATATTAGATACTGATTTCTGACGCATCATTGTATCACGTCGGGCTTCGCGATGAACGGCGAATTCGGTAATGGTACGACTGCTGACCTTATAACCGGCTCGGACCTCGTCCAATGATGATTTGAAGTAGTTGGCGCAAATTTCGTGCAATTTAAGCCGTTGCTCTTCAAGCCAAAGATTGTCAATGACCTCATGATAGAATGGATTAATGAAGCGCAAGTGATCGCATTGGGTGCCAACTTTAATGTTGATTTTTTTCACCAATGATGATTTACGCGCTGCACAACTGCGATCGTTCGCATTTCGACTCATACTGACCGATGTCTTGATCGGCTCAATGATTTTCGCGTCAATCAACTGCTGGAAGGCACGGTCGACCTTACTGTTCGCCTGATCACTGGTGCGTACATTGTTCAGGTGGTAGATAATCTGGCGTGAGAAGAATTCACCGACCAGGGCTGATTCCTTGGCCACCTGTTGCGTTGTCGGCGGTAATCTGTCGAGTTGCTCCAAGATAAAACTTTTGATAACCTGGGGCGGTTTGATTTCGGTTAATAGTTTTGGCAAGTCAAGCGCCGTTTCTTTGATGATGGCACACTCGAGCTCATCAGCGTTCTCTGCCTCATTATTTTGTGACAGTACATTCTCGTAGTAACCGCCGATCCGCTTTAAAATGTCCGTATATCGACGGCCCGTGTTCAACTTTTTCGAAAAGGCATTATCGTCCAGCATGGTTCGTCCAGCCTGGCCATATTCCTCCTCCTCGCTGATCATGGCGACTGCCGGATGCTTGTACTCCAGCTCCTCGGTCTTCTTCTCCACCACACTGCGATTGACAATTGACTTTGACAGTGATCGTGTCAGCGCTGAACCGCGATTCGCTGAGCTCGCCTGTCTTTCCCGCGAACTGGGTCTGCCAGATCCCGAATCATGCGATTCACGTTTTAAAGACATTGACGGGCGAAAGGCGTCGAGTTTACGCGATGTTATGAGCTCTTTTGGCGGCTCGTGAAAGTTTTGATTGTCATAGGTACCGCGTTGGACTTTCTGGATGAAGTTACTCTCGATCAATTGCTTCAGAATCATCAACACCCAGCCCGGTTGACCGCACGATTTGTAGATAAGGGCGGCGGTCAGTGTCTCCGATATTTGACTTACGCGTAACATTTGACAGGCCAAAGCGGCAAAATACTCACTTGGCAGACTGCGCAAGTTCAGACGTAGATTCTCGGCATGATCAAAAGCGGTGAGTCGTCGTGTTTGGGTTCGCGTGTGTGATTGAGGACGGTACGCCATGACGATTGAGGCGCGTGGATCATTGGAGAACTTGTCCAGTACGCTCCACGACAAATCATCGATAAATTGGGCGCAATCAATGCAGATGAGACTACGCTCAAAATTGTCGAGACATTTGGACAACAAGTAGCTCATGATTTCGCCTTGTTTCTCCCGCGTTCTGGGGTCAAGAATGGACTGATCCATTGGTTGATTATTAAGATACGTGCCGAGAATCGGATTGATAAGTGCCAACTCTTCTTTAGTGAACTTAGCCCCTTTTAACGTTTCCATTATTGACTTTTCCGCATCTGAACCTGGGGAACGATCGACCTGCTCAACAATCCCGAGTAAATCTTCGATAATTATGCGCACGATTTTGTAATCGTCCTTCATGATATCGTACGAGGTGGAGATGTTGACGACGTGTAGATTGACGTCAATGTTCTGACTGATCACAACAATCTCCTCCAACAACCGCGTCTTACCAATGCCCTTGTCACCCTCGATAATTACAAAGCATCTGTCCTCACCCGAGCATATCTCGGCCATAATACGATCGATCTCGTCAATGCGCCCCAAGATGGGATATTCGGGCTTGACATTGCGTCGCAAGTATGATGTCAGGGGTGGAATCGTTGCCGTATACTGATAAATAGTGCCCGGATCCTTGATTCCTTTCAAGGGTTTGTATTTTTGGGCGATGAAGTAGTCGGGCGATAGCTCGGAGCATTTCATTGTCAGCTCATCACAGTTCACCATGCCCGGGTAGCCAGCCATCATGATTCGTGCGGCCATATTAACCTGAAAACCGTTAATATACCATTTAAAACCATTGTTTACCTTTGGTCCAAGGAAGGAGTACTCATGACGCTCCTCGTGGCCGATGACGCCAACATAGACGGATCCTGTGGTGACGCCAATTGAGCACCTGTTCAGCTCAGATATTTCCTGTGTCATCCGTGTCGATATTTTATAGGCGCACATCAACGCCAGCGCCGCCTCGCGCTCGTCCTTTGTTCCGGGCAGGCCAAACGCGGCGAGAAAGGTGCAACCCTTGTCAAACATGAAGAGCTTGTTCAGCTGACCACCCTTTCGGCGTAGTTCTTCATCGACAATTTCGAATGAGGCTGAATGGAAGGGGAGACAACATGAATGTTTGACAATAATTTAATTTCGAACTAGGTTGATCCCCTTGATGCCTTGCAGCGTGTCACCAAGCTTGGTTGTATAATCGCGTCGTTGCTCCTTTAGATCGAACACGAGATTGATAAACAGAATAGTACACTGGCGAATCTCCGACAAGTACTCACGCGGCTGCCCATCGTCCAACTTTTCTTGGACCGTTTTGCTAATGTATTGTCTGAAGTACTTTTCCACTGTTTTGTTGCCATAGAGTATGCATGCATCGCGCAGGACGCCATATTGGGATGCTTCGCCAATGGTCGGATAGGGGTTCTTGGCCTTGCATTCGTCAACGCTAAAGTGTTTACGCGTGAGGAACTTGACCTTGAAGAACTTCAAGCCGCCATCGCCGACCTCGTAGCCGCGAAACGTTTCCCTTTGGCAAATGTCCCATGCGTTCGGGCTCAGGACGACATCGCCCGATTCGCAGTGCTTCTCGGCGGCGTTCACCTCGCCAACCGGATTCCCCGACATGGCGATGTGGCGCATGTTGCCGGGGATGCCGACATGGGTGCAATAGATTTTACCGGCTGAGATTGCGATTTTGACGCGCAGCTCAACGCCAACGGAGGTCATCTCGTAGTCGTGGTTGTTTTGAATTTCAAGACTACAGTGTGTTGCCAGGGCAATGCATTCAGCTTTAGATGTGTTTTATTCATTATCTTACTTCTCATCTTATCTCACCTAGATGATCGCGTTCACACTTCCACAGGGCGAGAATGGCATCACCAGCAAACTTGAGTATATCGCCGCCTAATCAAACATGTAATTTTGGCGTCATTTTAAAACAACTAAATACTGACCCGATTCGAGAATACGTTGACAGATTTGACTGATATAACGGTTCAAGGCGTTCGTCAGACCTGAGACCCCCTCTCGATGCTTCGAGTAACGCTCGGTGAGCGCCGTGAACCCAGACACATCGGCAAAGAGCAGGACACCATTGGTCATGATTGCCTTTGGCGTGTCAATGACGGGCTCCTCAGTCGCCCACACAAAATCTGGCACGTGACGAATCAGTCGTTGTTGTACCGAGTGCATGCAATCCTCGGTATTGTTGTTCGTAAGCGTGTGAACCGATTCGAACGCTCCTTTTCACAGAGTTGAACACATTCAAAATTTTTTTAAAGAAAACTAACCGTCTGTCAGTGAGTCCCCATTTATCTTTGCACGCTCCTTGCTCCTTTTGCTCCAGACCTTTTTTGTTGTTTTCTATTTCGTTAAGTTTCGACTAGGTTCTTGCTTACCTGGAGTTTAGTCTTCATTTTATCCTTGAACTTGCCCGCCGTGCTCCGGCTGTCTGTGCGTCAAGTTAATCAATTGCTCAATGGATCAAGCTAGTACTAGTAGCTAAAAATCAGGCAACTAAAACTGCTCCTGAATTTGTCAACGGGTTAACTTTGTTCGTTTTCAGCTTAGACGAGGTCGAGCTGATTTTCTCGTCAATTGAGTAACCAGGGCTGGCCATGTTGGCGGAAGTTAGGTCGTCTTCCTGCAGCTGCTTGATCCGTGCTTTACAATCGAGGGTTAGGATCACATGACCTTACATAATTGGCCGGATAACACACTTAATCGAACACTCAAAACCAATGTCAAACGCCAACTTGTCGAAACCCGCGTGATCGTTGACCACATCAAGCAACAGACAAATCAAAGCAACAATGCGGTTTCTAAAACTCAACCCGTTTCAACCGATTTCCCATAAATCTAAGTTCTAAAAGGTGTTTTTGCGCTAATCCGAGTCGTTACAGTCGTTCCACTTCGGCGAAACACGTCAATCAATGCCGAATTAGAAAGAAATAACCCTCGATTCCTTTTCCTTACTAAAAAAACGGGGTTACAGCGCAGTCGGTTGCAAATTGAAAACTGACGAAAATCAACAAATCGAGCCAAAAGTGGCGACAAAGACACATTCTAGAAACTTTTTTGTGTCAATCACGTGTCAACAACCTAATGAGCTTATTATCAATTGTGAGGGAAACAATTGACCAGCGACGGAGCTCTGGTTTACTGTCTTTATCACTCTTTGGGCGATGGTCAGTTGCTTGACGCCCATTTAAAATCTCAACTTGACATTTCGATCCACATACACAAACCCAGAGCCATGCCAACAAATCGCTACGGAATGTAAGGCTTTTTAATTCGGTCAAAAATCTTACACAAATATACACAGCTACTATCCGACATCGTCAAGCGAATCGGAATCGGAGGATGAGGCGCCTGTAAAACCAACTCAAATCGGCGCCAATTTAGGCACTTACTCACGTCCCGAAGTCGAGCAACCGCGTATAATCAGGCCCAATGTGACGACCATACCGAGACAGGCGGTCGAAAGTGAAGATGAGAGTGAAGACGAGAGTACGGAGAAAAAGTCCTTCTCGGAAAAGGGCGAAACGAGCGAGGACGAGAGTCGCGGCAAAACGGTTCGCGATGGACATTTCTCCAACGAGTACTCGGAAAATGAGGAGGACGAGGCAAATACGGATGACGAGGTCGAGTTGGAGAAATCGGACGAGTTGGCGCTTGACGATATTGGTGAGTCAAGTTCGACTAAACGGCTGCGTGATTGTGAAAGTGGTTCACTAAGACTCGGGCCGATAAGGAAATTACATGTATTCGCAACTATACATTACATAATTGTGGGACTCGTTTTTTAACGTGTTTTAACGTAAAATCGTCGATAATTCAGATATCAAGGAAACCTCACTGGCACCGCCAACGTCAAACGCCTCCCCGCCACATGCCGTCACGCCAACGCGAAAGTTTAATCGCAGCGCGTCAAATGCCTCCTCGATGCAACCCCAAATGAAACAAGGACTCGATTTGGACGAGATCAACCGCAAAAAAGTCGAGAAAGACCTGTGCGAGTTACAGACACTCATCAACTATCATTTTGAAGAACGAAAAAAAGAGGAAAAAGAGCTGGTCGAGCTGAAAGGAAACACCGTGTTACACGTTCAACCACAATCATGTCGCGTCTCGTTAAAGTACATCGTGTTTGAATTCTTGTCTTAGTAACACGGGATTAATCAGATCGCATTGAGAAACGCAAAAAAATGCGCCAAGAGCAACTCGTAATCCGCCGCCAACGTGAAAAAGAGCGTCGAGAACGCGAGAAGGTCATATCAAGAGTGTTTTCGGTTCAATTCTAACATCCATCTCCCCTTCAGGAAGAGCGCTTAGAAAAGGAACGTGAGATCAAGGCCAAGCTCGAAGAGGAGGAGGCCAAACGCAAGGAGCAGCTGGCCGCCATGTCAATGCATTTTGGCGGTTATGCCGAACGGTTAGTTTACATTTTTACATAATTCACATTTACACATTTGTACATAATTTACACATTTGTATCACATTTACACATAATTCACATTTACAATTTGTAAAACGCAGAGTTGATCTCGATCTCTCACACAAGCCACTAGATAATGAAGAGGGGATGAATCTAGAGTCTAGATTCTAGACGATGATTCTAAACTTTAATTCTAAACTTTAATTTAAACTCAAAATCAATAATTTGCAGTTAGTTCAAATTTAAAAAAAATACTATCCACAATTATTGTGGCACAATATTAATGCCATTGTTTAATAGTGCCGACCGTCGCAAGGGTCGACGAAATACGGCGCGCGATGCAAAACGACGGGCGCTGGCCGAGCGGCGCAAACCGTTGAATATTGATCACTTGAACAAAGAGAAGCTGA
Source organism: Oikopleura longicauda (assembly GCA_004367895.1). Taxonomy (NCBI): domain Eukaryota; kingdom Metazoa; phylum Chordata; class Appendicularia; order Copelata; family Oikopleuridae; genus Oikopleura; species Oikopleura longicauda. The sequence continues at coordinate 2,171 of SCLD01099167.1, read as the reverse complement.
TCGAGAAAACGCAAGAAATCTATGACTGGTGCGTATTGATTGTTGTGCGACTAGTTTTGAAACTTTATGTATTAGGCTGGTTTCCCTCGAGACGGAGCGATACGATCATGATCGAAAAATCACGTATCAAAAGTACGAGTTGAGTACGTTGCGCCATCGAGTTAATGATCTCATCAATAAAACGGGCAAGAACAAGCCACGTGTTGGCAAGCTGAAGATACCGACAATGTAATACATGCCTGCAAAACATAACTGTACCGCTAATAAACGAGTAAGAAGAAGAAGATAAACCGTATTCGTGTGTGAAGCGAAGTTGAATTAATTTACTAATGTCTGATGTGTATCGATCTGGTCACTCTGCGTCAAATATATAGTCCAGCCGTGTATTAACATAATCACTTGTAGTCCGGCCTAGACTTCAGACAAAAATAATGAATTTGAGCATGTTGTTAGCTGTCCTTTTAGAGGTTTATAGTTCGCAATTGAGAAAATTCGAGTCTTGAGACACTTTGCAGGCAAACAATTTAGGCATTAAAACTAATGATTAAATTCGAGTGGCCTATCTATCAGACGTTCAATTTTAATTCTCACTTGACACATTATGCTCTTTTCAGGCGACAATCGCGACGGCCTGGGGTGTCCACGGTGGCGATAGTGATCTCCGTCAACGTGGACCCATCAACACATGTAAGTACTGCCTGAGCACATTTTGTCGCCAGAGACAGTCACGTTTAAATGAAATAAAGATGATTGGTTTCAAACGTGCATTCAAATGGCGCGACGGGACAGCTGTATCCAGCAAATGTACGATATGTTTTGAATATTTCTTTTCATTTTCTGCTTTATTCGCTCTGTTCACTCAGCGTACAACTAAAATCAGCGTCAACTCTTCTTCTTACTTCTGGACTGAATGGGCCACTTTCCGTGTCTACTTACTTGGTTTGGCCCGGTTTAGACTTTGTTGTTTGAACTCTCAATGATTAGTGCCTAAACACGTGCTGCATCACTCTTGTATCGTAAAATTGGATCGTGGGCAAGTCGATTCGAGGTTGTCGTTTTAGAATTTTCAGGGTATCCCCGGTCCGAGTCCTCACCACACTCGCACTCGGCGACCACAGGCTCAATTGTTCACGCTGGTCGGCGCCTATTCTTTTTTCGGGTACGTCGTAGTCGAGAAACATCAAAAAGACAGCATTCGGCATAAACTGGGCACGAACACGACCACAATGAGCAGGAACTCACTTTTTCAGGTGAAATATCGACTTGACGTTTATAAGCTTACGCCAAACAAACGCGGGGCTTGGACAGGGTGCAATATCTTCTTTTATATAAACGTCACTCGGGCTCGGGCTGCGCCGAGGTGGAAAAAAGTGCCAAATGGTTAATTTGTTGAACAATCACGTCAAAGGACAGCTAAAAGTTTAAAAAGTTCAAATATCACCCGCCATGCGCCCATTCGAGGGCTTCTAAGAGCGCTAACACACAGTAAGGCATGTCATTATAAAATGAAAATGTCAGATCACTCTTTCGTGGATTGGTTAGGGCCCTTAACACAACCCCTTACAAAGATTTAAAACAACTAAACCGATCGTCGGTTTACCACTGCAATGAAATCTAAACAAAGTGATTAGATCAAGTCTTTTTTTGTCATGATCATTATGATTATTACTAAACGATTTATTAGAAGACCAAATATGGTACCTCTCCTGAAGTGGGAAGTCGACAGGCGACATGGGAAAGATGCATTTTGGCCTTTTCCGGCCATTGCCCGCTTTCGTCATTGCTAATGTCAAGCGAAAAGCTGATTTTGTATGCTTCAATAAGGCACCACTCAGACAATTACATCAGGACTCGATATCACTGTTCTGTCCTTCGTCGAAAACGCGCGCCGCGTCGACACAGTTATCACCCGTAACTATGTCATGTACACTTGTAACAGTGTTGACATGTCCAAAAAAAATGGAACACTTCTAACACTGACTCGACAATTCGAAAAAAACGTACTCAATGTATCAAATTGACGCATAAACGCGTTTTCTGGAACCGTGAAAAGTTCAATTTCATGCCGCGCTGTGCTTGTGTCGAAGAGCGTAACGTACATAGTAGCATAATACAAATCAAGCAGCCAAACTGTATCAAAGATGATTATATAAACAAATAACTGTGGAAAA
>SCLD01099156.1:0-10758 GCA_004367895.1 Oikopleura longicauda | reverse complement strand
TCAGCATGAAGTTCACATCAGTTCGAGTTCTATTGCATGTCGCGGGAATAAAACATATGCTCAGTGATTCGCGCTACTAATGGTCACGTCTGGTTAGAAATCATCGAATAGTCAAGAGTTTACCAACATGAGGAGCTTGCTAGTTGCAGCAGTGAATGCCTATGTCAACGAGGATTGTGCCAACTTAGACGTTGAGGCGTTGTGCTCCTCGGACTGTGACACGGCCTATGCGACATGTGTCATTGACTGTGGAGACGACCCGATTTGCGTTTCCGACTGTTCACGCGCCAGTGTTCAATGTTTGACATCATGTCCTTGTCACGACAATTGCTTCGACGGATGCCCATGTGAACAAGGCAGCTCATATTGTGATGATTTCGAGTGTACTGATTACCATGCCGATTCGTACGAAGCTTGCGTCCACTACTCACAGGGTGTTTTCTTCACATGCACAGACACATGCGCTGATTTCGACCTTGAGTGTCAGGACCAATGTACGGCGTTGTACATGAGTGAACTTGACAAGTGTCCGTGCATGGCCGCTTGTCCCAATGGATGCCCGTGTGATGAGTACAACTGTGTCGAGCCAGACGCACCGTATGATATTGAGCTGATGATATTCAACCCGCGTGCTTACAAACATGATAAACCTGACTTCGGCCAGATGAAGTTTTACACAACGTGGCAAGATGGCGAAATGTTTGAGGCGTACCACCCGCACAATATGATCATGCCCGATTCATTTGACGGCGAAAGGGCTTTAATGTGTCAATTCATTAGCCACGGCAAGATGTACGTTGCTGGTGGCGATAACGAGAAATCACACAGGTGAAGACAAAGTCTAGTAAACTAAATTTGTAAACTAAATTTGAATTCAGACGACGTCTGTTTGAAGTCCGTTCCGATGAGATCGTCCAACTACCCAATATGCCGTTTGACTTTGGCGGTGGGAATTGCATTGGCGACATTGGCCACAATGAGGAAGTTATAATGTGTTCAAATTCGTTTGACGAGACCGGCTGCTGGTCATGGGATGGATTCACACATGATGGGTTCATGCGGATTGACTCCACACAAGTATCGCACTATGGCGGTGGTTTACAGCGAATAAACGGAACGGTGGTGGCATGGAGTGGTGACAGTGATGCTGGTGGCGTCACAGAGATGCTCGTTGATGGCTCGTGGAAGCTGGTAATCAACCTGTGACATTAAAACGTAATTAAATTATTTCTAGGTCTTCTCGGGCTATCCCTATCATCAAAAACGGCGCGGTTTCTCATCCGTCTTCTTCACTGGCAAAGTATACCAATTTGGCGGGGAGGTGAACACGGCAAAGAAGAATGAAGTGCACTTCTATGACGGTGTCGAGTGGATAAAGAATCGGTACTCGGGCAATCAATTGATGAAGTGGCGGTCCGAGCATCGATCAATTGTCATTGGGCGTCGAATTATTCACGTTGGCGGGAATTACATGAACAAAATGGAGGTGTGGACTCATACGGGTGATTATAATGGCGAACCGCTGTTTGACAAAGAGGAATCGCGCCTGCAATTGGAGTATTGGGGACGCTGGCCAAACGTTTTTGTTGTCTCTGATCAAAATCCCGCCTATTAATAAATGTCTTTTAAATCTGAGCAGATTGAACATGTTTTAGCAGACCGGTCAATGCAGTATTAGTTGATTAAAACGCAGAAGAAAGGGCGCTACTTTATTGTTTTGCGATTAAAAATTCAACTATCGCGAGCGCTATTCAGGTTGTCCCCCGTTGTTGCCGGTTATAGAATCAGAACATAGCTCAAGTAAACAAGGTTCAACCGAGATAATATGTCAGTGATAGAGAACATCAGCGATTATCGTACTTTTCGGCAGCGCGGACAGGTTCTTTGCGTCATTTCAACTGAAAGAAAATAACCCGCCAGTTTTTGTTTTCAGATTTACTTTCAAAATTTCACAGATATAACCGAGTTGCTCAAGGATGTGGTGACGACACCGCCAATTGTGACAACCACACAAGAGCCATCACGCGAGACCGAGGTATGTCAGGCAGTTTTTTTTCATTGTTTACTACCGAGTTTAGTTGCTTTGGTTTGTTTACTACTCGTCCTTCTCAATGCTCATGATTGTCGCATCTTGGTTTATTATCATTATACTTCGTGCGCTAATGTAAGTAACGAAAATATGCAAAATCTTGTGTTTATTATTTTTTGATTGTGCTGATGACTTATTTAACTCAGGGGCTATGAAGACTTTCCCATTCCGCCCTTGCATAAAAAAATCGAAGACATGGATGCATCGGCTGAAGCATCAAAATCAGAAGAGGCCAATAAAGAACGACGGCCAACGCTCAATTGGGGCAACTTCCATTTGCCAGCCACAACAAACAACAAAGAGCTCGGCACAAAACCACCTTCCCCGCCAAAGCTACCCCCGGTTGTCACTGTCGGGTCGAAAAAAGTCGAATTTCCAACCGAAGAAATCAAGAGCCAGAAGAGTGTCCTATCTGCTTACAGGAAGTGGTAGCAGTGATCAAATTTAGTAGTTAAAAATGCCACATCAAAACCCACATGAAAAGTTTAAACGCAATTGTCAAAACACGACGAATACTTGATAATTTTGACAGAATGTTTACTCTAGGACCAAATCCAAGTGACTTATCCAGCTATGGCTCGGCATGTTCCAGTATATATGATATTAATAAGCAGTACCAGGCAGTCTAAACAAGCCATTCGATCTTTGCCGAGCGCTGGAGCCGGGCCACGATACCGTTGAAGGCAAACAACCAGCCCAAAGCGAACATCACACTAGGATAATTAAAAATGTACATTTATATCAACTGAGTGAACTGAACCTTATCAGTGCAACATGTTGATAGCCATTGTAGTTTTCAATAATTTTGTTTGTGTCGAAAAATCCAGTCAGGCGGGTCATAGTAGACTCGCCGATTGTGATTGACATATTGGCAACTGTAATATAATAAAATTAAATCAAATTTGAACACTTGACTGACTTGTCCACAGCACGGCCATATACGTAGCGCCAATCGTCTCGTCAGCTTTAGTAGCAAAGAATGACGCCAGACTTGTATAAAAACTGGTGATTGCACACACTTCAACGGCAACCCATAACACAATGCACCAGTAAAGAAGAGACGACTCCAAACTGTCGAAATGTTGGATAATAGCCACTGCTGTTACATTGCAAAATAATAATGTCGGAATAGTAAAATATTTCAATATTAGTAAGGCATGTTTCAAGTGAGGTTTCATAGCATAAAGGTACACCAGAGCTTTGGATTAGTTTCAAAATAGAACACTCTCAAGGAAATCAACACTCAACGTCAAGTACCACGTGAATAATATTTTTAAAACTGATTCATAAGGGCGCCAAGTACAGCTCAATTTGGCCAACTTGACTACGTGTAAAGTTTTGCTCTTGGAGCTGAATGTAGAATAATTTGCCATGGAAAGTAGTTGCAGTGGCTAGGCACAGTACAAGCAAGGTCAGCGCCAGTTGACGGATATGTCGCAATCGGATCACTTTTTTGAGTACAATTTTGACTACATTCAGTGTGGTGAAGTCCTTTGATTCATCGCCTTCTGAGACACAAATCAATATCACAATGTTTGTCAGCACCAATGCCGTCACAACGCCAATAATCCAATGATTGAATGTAAACCACGGGATGGCCTTCTCAATAATCGAGTAGATCGAGAATCCCAACAAAATGCCAATTTTGGTACCCAATGACTGAATCGGCCCGGCGTAAGTGAGCTTTTCTGGCAGTTTGTTCAGTATCCAGCCATCGGCGGTGATATCCTGAATCACTGAACCAGTATACATAACGCCCATTGTGATCGTAATTGAACGTGTCGATTTTTGCTCGATCCAAGAGTCCAAGAACAAATAAAAAGTGATCAACGCAAATGAAATTATCATGTGTCCAGTAATAACCCATGTCCGTCGTCGACCAAGCCGCTCGATATATTTAGAATCGCAAACAATGGCGGGGAAAAGTTTAAACGAAAATGGCAGTGCCGACAGACTTAACATTGCTAAGTCGCCATACGAGAAACCGGACTGTTTGAGCTCTGATTATCGGGGATAAATGGCATCTACAAGTAACGAATGAAAGTGCAAATTGTGTCGATCCCTATTTAACATAATTACTCGTGACGTCCCCATGCAAAAGCCCTGGAAGCTGTACAGAAACAGAAACAAGACGACAACGCCAATTTCTCTCAAATTCATTATAATTGTTTATTGAAATGTATTGAGAGTTCGGTGAACTCGAAATGAACTTTCACAAACTAGATGTTTGAATAATTTTTCAAAGTAAATAATAGCTGCTAGATAAGAACTTATACTTTAGAACTTTAACATGAAAAATCAATAGCGACAAGTTTTAATCATGCTTTGGACTGTGATTCACAGGTGAAGTTCAAGTTTGCCTTTACAGCTCACGAATATTTGCTAAAAATAAAAACAGGGTGGTCAGTGGGTTCACCAGTTAAATTCGTCAGACAAATTACCTTCAAAAAGCAATAACACAGGCCATTAACAAGCGGATTGATGCTGCTTATGGTGCGACTCGTGACAAAGGCAATCTCGGCCACACTAGTATCGAAATTTCCTAGCGCCTTGAGTACGAGCAAAACACGTCTGATTATCCAAAATGGCATTCCAAAAGTAATGAAGGTGGCTGTGTAGTAAAGAATGTTGCGCATGTGTTGAGTTTTTCCGGCCACACTGAGAATGAGCCGATGTTGTTAGCCTGAGATAGACTTACATGTTTGGATTATGCTCCTTGATGCGTATTTCATGGGTGCGGACGTGGTTGAGTATTTTCGTGTAGTAGTAGATAATAAATGCTATCGGTGCTATACAACCAATGACCAGTCCATTTGCGGTTAACAGGCATATGGCGGCTAGTTTACCGTCTGTCAAAATAGTCGGAGTCGCCACCGTCACGTCATTGACCGGTGGCATGTCAATATATGTCAGCACACGATCCGCCAGTGACGTCACGTTCAAATTGTTATGTTGATAGTCGACGTAACAAAGACTTTGATTCCAGGAAGCTGTATCGCCTTGTGATGGGACGAAATCTTTGACCGTTTTTACACACTCGCAACATGCCGCCATATTGCCATTGAACTGACTTGACTTGTTGCGTGTGCACGTCGTCAGCATCTTAACGAATTTGTCATCATTTAGTCGAGACGACAAACTAACCTGATTCAAACACTCGGTCAACAATGTCAAGATCTCGTCTTGACTTATGCGCACTGAATTGCTCGACAGTGATCCGGCCTTGAATATCCACTGATCGACGACGACTTATTGTAGCGTTTAACTTTATCCGACAACTGTAGGAGAAGAACTCAAAATGACACGTTATATAAACGGGTTACCACAGGTCATACAGTAGTAGTTCAGTCTTTGTATGCCCTCTAAAGTTTAAACTAATTTCCTATTAGAATTGAAAACGTCCAAATGACTGTCGACGTTCGCCCCACCTTCAGCTTAGTCATACTCTGACCACAGACAACACTAACAGTGTAGTAAGAGCATCGTTTGACATAAGTAAAACCACTTACAGTTTATAACGATGATAAGAAAGGGCCGCCATTGTCAGTATAGTAGCGAATATACTCACACCCATCCAGGCGTGGCTTGCCATGAGCAGAATATTACTGAACTTGCTGGCACCATTCGCTTCGTCTGCAGTGACTTTTTGACTGACGTCTTGATTGCTGTTGAGTTGAAAATATTCGGGTAATAATGTTGCCTTTTTTATGTGTCGAAACAATGAGCCCGATAACTGCGAAGACTAAGGAACTTGTTTTCAAGTTCACGTTTGGTCAACAAACCTAAGTGTTTTAAGCAAATGTTGTACATGCCCATAATGATGGAAATCTCGTCTAATAAGATTAAATTAATGCATGCCGTTAATGTTGGATGACTTTCTGGGTCACTATTGCGACAAAAACCTGAACGACAATTTGGAATATGCTTTGACATAAATCCGACACTATGATTTGAATGATGAAAATGTCGAATTTCTGTAAACGGCGCATCGTTTTCTGCCACAGAAAAATTAATAAACAACCATTCAGGACGGCACCAGCCAATGAAGCCAAGACTTTCAAGAACGATTTTAAAAGTAATTTTAAGTACAGTCGGTGGTCCAATTAAGAGACCCGCAATTAAGGGACTTTTAAAATTTAAGGGACCAAACCTCTAAAATCACAAAATAAATCGGTCCCTTAATTGGACCACCGACTGTATTGTAAAGTTACTTAATAAATTATTAACTGTCGGTGATATGGACCTTCATTGTCATTGAATCATTGAAAATAATGGACCATATCATTGTTTATAATTTGAGTTGGTAAAACTTTAAAATAAAATCGAACCTAATCCTCCCACGAACTGACAACTGATTATGTAGCTCGATATGGCACTGTCAACTGGACTTGTTGAGTTCATTGTAATAACTGTATTCAAACTTGATAAATTCTCGCGAAATTATACAAACCTGTGTAAATAACCTGTGATTTTTGAACGAAGCTTTTTCTTTCTATCTCGGAAAACTGTGGTAGGGGACGGATGAGAACATGAACTTTTCTGAATTACATCACGGTCTATGGATGTTTCTTCGTGACGCTATATATGTCGTCAGATGAACGAGTTTACTCTATACTGACCTCTGGTTATTCTGCTTGTAAACTGCTCAGGCCAGGTCAATGCCAAAGTTAGCATGAATTAGATTTATTCATGACTAGGTTAGTCGCCTCTAGTTATGAAGTTCATTGTCCCAAGACCACCTTTTGGAAATTGCATAACGGGAACTAGATTGCACCCGTGCATGGCAATAACTCGTATTGATCTGTCTAAATTGTTCTCAGACGTTTAATATGATTTTTGGCGCAAGCAACATCCTAATTACAAATCGTAATGATTTGGCTTATAAAACGAAAGAAACAGTCAAACGCGGTCACGTTGCGCTGATCCAAACTGACATGGTTATTACGGGAACATAGTTTCGATAATTAGTCTGATTTCACGTTTTGGCCCATTCATTATTATGAGTCAGGACAACTAAGCTACTGTGATGGTTTAAAGTGGTACAGTTTCGTTTTTTCATTTTGATATTTAGTGTTCCATGTTGTTAAATTAAAACTCAAGCTCATTGTCAATCACACGAATCTGTAATTTTGACAACTAACAGTAATGAACACGAAACAAGTTCGACTGAAAACTAAATGTTCGGTAAAGACAAGTGTCCGGTAATACACTAATAATGACGATGACTTAGAAACTAGTCAATTTTTTGAATCATGCCGAAGTCTAAAAATCTCTGTTTTCATGGTGGTTTTGTTCATGCCGAGTGATTGAACATTGGTGGTGGTGTCGGCGAGCTTGAAATTGATTCCTTCATCTAAATACTTATAAGTGCCAGCTTGGACGAATAGAAAAGTCACAAACAGAGATTTATCATACAATGAGGTCATTACTATTTTTCTTACTTACAGGATCGGTTCACTTTTTTTCTTTGATTCCGTCAGTGAGACGTTTTTATTCTGGCTCTTGCCAATAATACATCGTTAAACAATGCTAATGACACCAATGTGAACCCATAAACAGACTCTGTGAACAGTAGACTCTGTGGCGAGAGTTTCGCCAGTTTCGGCCACAAACGTGCCATTGTAGACAGGGCCGACCATGAATGCGCGTATAGAATACACCCGGGCTCGCTGAAGCCGATTCGTCTAACACTTGACCAAGCTGAAGAAATTGACTGTGACAAAGTGCGGCTCTATGTTCGTGATGAGCAACAAATAAAAGGCCCGTTCTGTGAAAAAAGTAAACGCCCAAAGAGAGCAGTCCAGAATTATGCACCTGATGTGGTCGAGCAAAGCATCGACAACTTATCAAACACAACATTCTATGGTGATCAAATCGACCTCATCATCGTCAAAGACGATCTCAGCTATCGCTTCAAATTTGAATTCGAGTTTTCGTGGGAGTTAATTTCCACCGATGTCACCGGCGACCATTCAAGCTGCACACTTTCTGACTTTGCCCTGCTGACCAATGAACCAATCAAAACAATGAACTTCCCGTCGAGCATCATCACCCAATGGGAAACGTTGACCAATTCGATTGCCGCATTTGAATACCAGCTCGAAGATTATGCCGAATTCTGCAACTTGACCGCCGTCACCAGTCCCATTCGATGTGTCGGCGTCAATGATGATGACACGCCGGCGACCTTAGCAGAAAAACTTGGCGCCGTCCTGGGCCATGTATTCTCAAACTGTGTCACCGGGTTCGGGCACAAGTGGGCCGAACACTATGCCCGGCTCCAGGAGAGTCTGATCACCGCCGATTTCGAGTGGCGACCCCTGGGCGAGGAGAAGGACGAGAATATTGAGCGTGTTGATTCGAGTATGCGATTCGAGGATGATTTCAGTGGTACTATTGCCGAAATGGACAATTCCGAGTGGGCAGGGCGAATGGAGGCCGAAATTCAAATTGTGACGCCGCCAATGAACGAAGCCACGACGACAACACTGGCGCCATCATCGTCATCGACATCAACCACGACAACTACAACGACTGAGCCATTGAGAACAAAGAAAAATGGTAAACCTAGAAAGCCAAAAAAGAACAAGAAGGTCAAGACTACAACAACGACGACCACAACGACGCCCGTAACAACTTCTTGCCCATGGTGTACTGAACTCTTCTCGTCCTCATCAACGTCCACCACTTCGACAACGACGACGACGACAACTACGACGACAACTACTACTGCGACATCAACTACAACGACAACCACTACGACGGTGATTGTGAAGCCGACTCCGACATTTGTTATAACGACCAAATCACCCTACACTGAAGCCATTTTGTCTGTAGACCGTCCTGATAAGCTGGGAAAATGTGCGTGGAGTGAAGACGACACTACATGTCCAGTTTCATCTTTGGCCAGTTGCAACTTGCCCATCTTCAAAGAAACAGTGTCAAAATCATGCGGACAACGTGACGGTGCCGTCGTGTACATGCATCAAATTATGAAAATTTTTATGATGGCTGCCGAAAACAACGAGGGATTGTGCAAGACCACCAAAGAATCCGTGCCATGCTCCCTGATTGCCATCAAAGCCCATAATGACAAGAACTACAAATCACTGGCATTTATCAAAAAGATGCGAAACGTTGCCCAAAAAGTGTTGACCGGTTGCAATGGATCACTTCGCGTCGAAGTTGGCAAACTGTTCAAGCTGGTGTGGTCAGAACTGAAATGCGAACGAGGTGGAAGTGGCAAGCAAATGGGTCAACGGTAAGCTCCCTTGCAACTTGTCAAATCTAACTTTCTTTACTCAGCTCCAATTTCTTCAATTTCATCGCCGAGGAGCTCAATGATGAAGATGTGCTGGACTCGGATAGCTTTTTTGAAAAGAACAAAACACTATGCTCATTTGATCAGTACCACGAGCGAAATGCAGTTCTCTTTGGCGCACGCAACGGCCTCTCGCCAGTGCCGGCCCTCTCACAAGGATTGATTTTAACTTAGGAAACTTGATTCACTATCGTTGAAGATCACCCTCGAAATCATTTACAGATATTTATAACCAATTGACAATTATGGTGTCGCAACTGGGTCATAATGAATTGCATGGATGTGATATGAAGCGTCTCATTCCAACTGGTAAAATATGTCACCACTAGAATAATCGTCAAGCAAATGATTTTCAGGCCCATTCCAACTTCCATGTCACATCACATTCGTGCCAAAAAATGAACAAGCATGTCAATTATCGTCACGGTTGGCGCGTCTCTTGGACGTGGTGCGACCCGCTTGTGATCAATGGCAAAGTGAGTTTTTCACCAATCAGCTGCGCTTATTACGAGAGTCCGAATTGCCAACTGAGGACAGCCCAGGGTGTCCGCCAATCGGGGAGCCGATGACAAATTTGATAAGACAAAAGGCTCAAGTATGAGCCTCTTTTTAAATTGTATGTAAATAAAAGCTGAACATATTAACCAAACAAAACTAAATTCTCATGTTTTATTCTTTTGTGAAAACAGACGAGTACGGTTTTGGTAGAAAATAACTACAAATGTGCGTCAGGTAACCAAACAAACAGGAGCAGCTGAGAAAGTGAGCAGTAGTGTCGTATCAAACTTATTCAATATTACCTGCATTTTTCGCGAAACCAATACACAATTGCCGAATTGTAGAAATAACGCCAAATCTCAGTCAGGCACTGCAACAAGCTGAGGCCCAGGAAGAAACCCAAAATGCCACCAACGTCACTAATGAGTTCGCCCAACGTGTAAACAACTTCTTCGTCAATTACTTTTAAATCAGACTGTTCAAGGGCTAGCATTGGTTTATGATTAAACATTGGATCGCTGCTAAAATTATGCTGGCCCCTAATCACAATTCCAGTGACAGTTCCGTTGAAAATATCGACATGTTTGGGCTTAGTTGAAACTTCTCTTTCAGCCTATCTTCATTGTGAAACACCGGATCACTATAAGTTACGTGGTCAATATCGAAACCCCACGACACGCACTCTGGTCGACATTGTGTCCCACCGTCTTTACTGTCCGGGAAGGTGTTTTTCGTGTTTCGTATAAACTTTTCGACTATAGCATTGCCACACATAACTCGGGGTTGTCAAATAAGTGTAAACGATAGCAACAAGTCGCATTTGTCAACCCCTACACAAAACCATGTCGGT